>JAPKLX010000021.1:396070-434484 GCA_026898415.1 Leonotis leonurus
ATTATTATTATTATTATTATTATTATTATTATTATTATTATTATTATCCTCACACTTCAATATTAGTATTGTTTTTAACTTTTAAACATCAGGATTTTTTATTTTGATTATTAAATTAGCTATCCTAGACTACATATCCGTTAATGAGAATTTATTAAGCGTTATAATTAATTCAAATAAATAAACATAATGTAGTCCAATTTAGTCAACTAGATGCAAAATTAATTTTTTGGGTTTGGACTTCAGAGGGACTAATCTCTTATAAATAATGTACAAGATTTTAATACTTAAATAAAAGCATTTTTAGATATCTACTAATTAAGTTCTCTCTTTAATTTCTTTGTGTGCTTTTACATTTGAATACTTTATATACAACGAGTTGGTTATTTATCTACTAGCTAAGGTTTATTACATTTCTAAATTACAAAGTCAAGAAAATGTCCAAAAGAGTTCTTATTTTTAGGCTGGACTAGTTAGGCTAATTGCATCACTAGCTTGGTTTGCTTTTAATATATTATTGTTAAGTAGCCATGTGAGTGTACGATTAGATAAATATTAATAACTCTGCGAGGTGTGAACGCCGACGTGGCTCATCTAAACTCACATAATTTGTCATAATCAAGCAACTAATTAAATATTAGCACTGTTTGCTTTGTTAACAAACAGAATACTACATGTAGACTGGCCTCCAGATTTTTAGTTAAACAATAAATTAAATAAACCTCACATGCCGAAGATTGCTTCACCTTTTAAATTTTGATTTCATTTCTGATTAGTTAATTCAGTCAACAAAGCTATATTTATTAATATTGATAGCAGCCTGGAATTAGTTTGAGTACGAATCAATAGGACAATAATTAAATGGGCCTAAAAAGTCTTTGTTTCCTTCAAAAAATATCTGAAAGTCATGACAAAGTTGTATTGTTTTTCCTCTTACATGTCATCTGCTGCCTAATTTTTGGAGTCCAAATTAAGATATTGATTGTGAAATAGGTGGGTTGGGATTATCTTATCGTTATGCTTAGTTAAATTAAATATCATTATAAGGATATATATAAAACTATTACATAGTTATATATGCTGTTTGATGTCAACCTTTTGACAGATACTACTCTTTAGTGTGAAACTACTAAAGATTTGCATCACTAATCTTAGCAGACAATGTGTACCGGAAGTATATATTCATGTGTTTCATTATTATTAATTAACTTGTTTTTAGGTACATAAATTAAAAAATTGTATAAAAAAATAAAAATGTCTTATGATCCATCAATTTTTTAAAGCATTTTTTTTTGTTATTTATAGAAACAAACCAACTTTAATAAAAGAAAAACAAATTAACACTAACTTAAAGGGTGGAATATAATATATTAACATCTAGAGTAATTTAAAGGGTTGATGATACATTCTAAAAGAAAAGTCTGATGGGATTCGAATTATAGTTAATAATTATTAATGATATATATATATATATATGATTTCTCATATTCGAAGAATATATTATATATAATGGCATAGTGGTCACGGTGGAGTAGATAGATTCACCTGCACAAAAAATATCTGATCAAATTCAAATCATTCATAGAGTAATATCAAAAATAGTTATTGTGGGTTATCTTGATATTATTAAAAATAACTTTAACACTATTTTATAAATGGGGCTGATATTTTACAATCCCGTTTGATTAAGTAGACTTGCATACACTTTTTTTTAACACGCATGACAATTAATTCTAGCTAAATTCGAGATTAATATGATTTGAGAAGGTCAGATATAATGACATTAGAAATCATAATTTATGTATCGATGTAAGCATATCTGCTTAAATTCCACGAAACCATTCAAATTTAATTATCTTTGAAATAAAACTTTGGTTCTAACATGGATTTAAAGGAAGATTAGAGAGTTTGTGTAAGCGTACTAATTTCGTTCATATGTATGATAATATTTTTGCTTAGATATAATAGTACAAGTATTAATTGTTCATATGCATGATAATAATATAGTACAGTATAAATTATTAAGATAGATTTGAAACAGAAGTAAGGGTATTCGGCCATTTTTGTTCATTCCACAGAAACCTTGATTATTGCCAAAATTAGGTTATATATATATGACTTTATGTGTCATATAAATATTGAAAATCTGAGCAGTACACAATGAGCTGTTTGTTTACGCAACAATAACAAACAATCCAACGAAAACGACGAGTTAGTATGCCTTTACCATACACCCATAAATTCTCTACAGAGATACAAATTTGTAATTTATATAGTATAACATAAATGTGTCAAAAAAAGGTTCTCCATAAGATAACAAAGGATGTAGGGCATTCCAATGTTAAAATAGGGTAGATTGAAATTTGATGTAAAATTAGAGTTTATGTTGATAGTGGGACCCACCCAGATCCCTTACTTGGTTGATAGTCTTGATTGAGAATTTGAGGATAAAGATTATGTATAGATTATTGAGGCAGGCAGCAAAGCAAGCCAGCTGAAATGAAAATGGACCATCCAATCCAATAATTAATAAAGGTATGGGAATGGGACCACGCGCTTATATACATATTTCCCATTAATGAATTTCTCAGTAGAGGAGGAGAGTCATAAAATCCAGATCTCATTGTCAAATTCAAGCCCTACTCCACCATACATGAATCTAATTCTACGCCACCAATATCATAATATTTCGTGTCTCCTCCTAAATCACTTAGGAGGTGATTGGTTGGATGGAATGGAATAAGGTAGGAATGGAATGAAGTGTGGAATGGAATGAATGGGAGAATGGAATGGAAATGATAAGTCATTCACATGCTTGGAGTGTAGAAGGAATAAACATGGAATGGAATGACAATTTGTTAATTCATTTTTATAATAATTGATCGCTACAAATAAATTGATGAATAAATCATATTTATATTGTAATACGAAATCATAGTTTTAATATTCCATATAAGATTGTTATTCGTATTTTTTTGTTCTTTTGATTATCGAATTTCTCTACTTTTTTCATTATTTTTCCTTTGTTTTTTTAGGGACCAAAATAATTCAAATCAAAATGTTTCAGTATAAAATTTTAAAATGTATGAGTGAACATTCATATATATGGTTCAATGATGTCCATAAAATCGAACGAAATTAAATTAAAAAATTAGATTGGAAAAAAAATAATCCAACTAAGCAAAAAATTAATTGGACCAAACTAACCAAATTTATTTTGATTTGGTTCTATTTATCCGAATATTCAATAATTCTCATGTACTAACAAAATTTGAATTTGGATCCGGGATCCAATTCGGATTACGTAATATTCGCCCGTATCCAAAATTTCTGGCCTATATTTTTATCGGATATTATCCGCATAACAAATCTGGATTTCAGAATTTTTATATATATTTTACTTATATTATATATACATATATATATATATATGTGTGTGTGTGTGTGTAACAATCCGATTTTAATTTATTTTACTTGCTAAATGTTACTTTAAAAATTATTTTATTAATTTAAGAATGTGTGGAAATTTTAATTTTTTGAGTTTTAAGATAGTATGTGTCGCGCCCTTAGATATATTATTAATTTATTATATCAATAATTAAATCATAACTTTACATATTTAGTATAAAAAAATTGTAATATAATAATAATAATAATTAAGATATACTTATAATAATAGTAATAATTAGGAACTACATATTGTATACATATTTATCCGATTATATTTTTCAAATCCGACCCGGATCCGTACCATATTCGTCCCTTGTCCGTATCCAAAATATTTCAAATTCGTATCCGAATATGGCGTTCCCGTATCCGACTCCGGATTCAAGTCAAATCAAATTAAAATTTGATTTAAAAATAAAATCTAATCAATTAAATTTTTGAGTTTGGTTATTGGAATTCGGTTAATTTTGCTCACTTACTAAAACATGTATACTCAATTTTAATAATCATAATTAAAATTTATAAAGTAATAAAATTTAAATTATAAAATAATTTATTTTTCATAATAAATAAATAATATATCATTCAATGAATATATCTAATAATATTTTTTATTAAAAAATGGTTTTGTAAATATTATAAAAAAAATTATTATTATTATTTTTTTTTTATAGGTGATGAGTGTGGTTTATAGTGAAATTAACAAATCAA
Organism: Leonotis leonurus; assembly: GCA_026898415.1. Lineage (NCBI taxonomy): Eukaryota > Viridiplantae > Streptophyta > Magnoliopsida > Lamiales > Lamiaceae > Leonotis > Leonotis leonurus. The sequence goes on from JAPKLX010000021.1 coordinate 400,229, forward strand.
CAAATATTGTAATTATTTTTATCCAAATAAAAAATAAAAACAATTATATAATGATTATTAATGACTAATACCTTGGAGTTTGGGATGAATGGCTAATTCTAATACTAAGGGAATGGTGATTCCAAATTGAATGGCTATTCCTAATCATAAAATGAACCAAGCAAAGGAATGGAGCAAAGAATGCTCATTTCATTCCATCGCCCATTCCTTCATACCAATCACCTGAGGTTCCATTTATTCTTAATTAAAAAATTAAAACTTTTAGAAATCACGAGGTTGCATTTGCATTAGCCTGTAATGAAAATAGTTGGTTGGCTATGAACAAATTTAGTTATACATTGTACATATATATGATTGACTAAAAAGGCAAAAATTTGTCGTGCTACATCACACCTCTGCTATCTTCTTTCTATCTCATCATATCCAAATAATTTCACCATAATATTAACAAGCAGTGTGTTGTTTTCCAACACTCGGAATCTCTGCCCAGCCTGCCTAGCTGCATCAATATATATATATATAGATCATCCTCAACCAGTAATCTAACACTAGCAGAGCATCGCCATTCTTTAGCATTCTATAGTAATCTCCCTCTATATCTGTTATCTGTATAAAAATACAACACACCTCCTCCATATATCAACTCACGTTGTAAGTTGGTATGAATCCTTTCGCATGTTGGCTCTCCATTTCCAAAGCCGCCAACGACTTCTGTCTGTGGTATCGATTTCTCTTTGCAGCAAGAGCTGCACAAACAATAAAGATCATAATTGACATCAACATCTTATCTTTAACACAAGTACTCTATAGTCTATATCCACTAGGACATGAACTTACACGTGAGTTCATGAGGTAAACAAAAGTCGTAGTCGTTACGTCGCCTCCTCATAATGCAGTAGTATACACCAAACACCAGAGCCAAAATTATTACAACACACACTACACCTATTCCCACTTTCGCCCCCGTGGAGAGGCCGTGTTTTCCCCATAATAGAGAACATTCCGGAAGTGAAGGCACACCGCACAATCCTTTGTTACCAGAAAGACTGCATGCAAATTGATCAAATATAGCTCGTTAGTCATTACCTATGTTTGATGCTTGTTTCTTGAATGAAGCTTTCTCATCATGTATTTATCGAATTTGAAAAGATACAAGAAAGTATACGGATGAACCAAATTAATTGATATATAAATCTATTACGCTTTAAATCATAACCTAGATATGCATAGAATGAAATAGTAGGAAATGGCATACTCAATAGTGCCGCCATGAACACCAATAGAGTAAAGTTCTTCCGGAACACGCCCTTGCAATAAGTTGTCATTTAGTAAACTGCATAACAGAAGTATAGCTTGCTAAGAATTAAAGTTAACCAGATATAGATTCATGCTTGTATATAATGTGTGCAAATCTTGTTTTTGATTAGGAGAATGCAGATTCCCAACCTTGTATTCTTGAATAGGGATGAGTTTAAAATGGAAATGGATGTAATACGTATCATTGAGCTTGAGGCAACAACGATTCATCCTTTTTCCTCTTTATATGGAAGACAGGAAGTTGCAAAAATCAATCTTAAACGATGATAATAGGCTTGTTACTTACACAAGCTGCAGGCCGGAGGAAGTTAGACTATCTGGTAAGTATCCAGTAAATTTGTTATGCGACAAATCACTGCATTAACAGAGCAATAAACGTGTAAGAAATGAGCTGCATCAGAGTGCATAAACAATGTGCTATCATACAAGCTTTGATTAGTAGATGAAAGGTGCATTGTTTTTTGTTAAAATAATAATGCTACGAACATCTTTGAGAGTCCAAATTAATTATAAAAAAAAAAACTTGGACGGTGGAGTACGAGACTTTGTTTCAGGCCCAAGTGATATTTGAGGTATTTAATTATTTAACCAGATCATTATGATCACAACAGAAACTAGCAAATGCCATATGAAAAATACGATCTTACAGCTTCACAAGAGACTTCTGGCCCAACCCTGAGGGTATCTCGCCTACCAAGGAATTGGAACTCAAGTTCCTGCACATAAAATATTTTGAAATGCTATAAATTTCATCCAAAAATATATCAAATCTATGGAAAATGGATGATACTAGGATCGAAATAACCCAATAGGCAGCTTAAAGTTGCTGTTTAGTATGGTTATCCTATACTAATTTTAGTCTCAACAACAATTCATCCATCCATAAATGAGAAAAGCATAAAGAGATAAACACAAAAAGTATTAGATACTTACAGGCTTACCAAATTCGTCAATAGACCAATTTTGTCACTTAAGTCGCCTTTCAAACCTTGGCTTCCAAGATCTCTAAACAAAAGTTAAATGTAGAAAATTCACTGATAGATAGACTTCAGAAGACAGCTACCAACTGTCCATCAACTTGTGACTTGTTTCTTAGAGGTAGAATTTCACTGCACTTTATTATTGAGATATACAAATGCAGAAATGGAAGATTCTGAAATTTTGTCCAGCTAGGAAGTGAAAATCAATATATATGAATAAGAATAAAAATTAGAAAAACAATTTGGAAAGGAGCTAATAGCACCAGGAATTCAATAATTAATAGCAATAAAAATCATGTCAAGTGTTAATGCAAAACAGGCAATGCTTGAAAATTAAATCAGTAATGCGATAAGGCTGTGCAAAGAAACTCGAGCTATTTGTTAGTAATTATGGAATGCTTACAATTCCCTTCAAAACTGTATGCTTGGAGTCGAGTAAATTACTTATGTTCTAACTATAACTCTACCTCCTGAATGTTATCAGATTAAATATTTTTGCCACAATCAAGCTACAGAAAAAGAAAAAAAGAAAAGATGACACCTAAAGCTTTAAAGACTACAAGCTTAGAGAAATTTTCATAAAGTTGAACAAGCATGCAAGTCCTTTACATCTTTCTCATATGAAAGCAATCAATCAAAGAGGCAGACTAAGCTTACATTTGCGAGACCACAAGAGCTTCATCTTTCAATGAATGACATGTAACACCCTCCCAAGCATCCCATGTGGTCGGAGCACATGGATCTCCATTCCAACCCATTCTATCAGGTACGCGCAGTGATTCCTTCAATGCTTTCATAGCGGTAACTGCAGAAATGTTAGGCTAATATTATCCAAACCATCTATTTCTGTTATACACAGATTAGCTGCAGTTTCTCACACACAACTCACTCTTCTCCCTACTTTCCAGCATCACCTCAAGCAAAAGAACAGAACAAAAGCTCAATTATCTTTACAACAAAGGTTCGATGAAAAGACTGGAGATACACCTTACTACATCTATGGATCAATCATTCTTCCTTTAATTCCTTCAAGTTAAGGCAATTAGAATGTCAGGTTAACCTCATTAGTTCTAGCATAATATCCTAATCCTGCATTTCCTTCAACACTAAGCAAGAGACTTAAAGAAATTATTTCTTTTCCTATAGCACACCAAAAGTAATCCAAGAAAACAAATCAAAATCTAAACTTTCTAGTGCACACAATCATATACCCTGATCAGGAACCGTCTTGAGATCAACCGGCACCATTGCATAATTCTCAAGTCCACAAATGATGGGCACACCAACAACTGATTCCAACCGCACACTCAAGATAGTATTGCTCAAATTCTTGACAACATAGCTCAAATCATAAGCAGCAAAACCACCGACTTTTTCGAACACATCAACTCTGCTCACATTCTCCTGGTTCACTATCACATCAAACACCCTCTGACCGGCCTTCGTCACGCTCAAATCAATTTCAGCAAAATGGAACCAAAGCAAGTAATCAAGCTTCGCATCGACAGGCATTTCGTACTCCAAAATCCCACCCCCATTCCCCTGCGCCATTACTGCTTTCTGGTAAAGCTTCTCGGGGAAGTAATTAGGGCTCAATTCGACATTAGCAATAGGTTTGGTCGCAGAAATCACTTTGGTTGTCGCCCCATTCGCAGTCGTGAGATATGAGGGACGGAAATCTGCATCGGACTGCCACGAGCGGCTGAAGAGATCGGTGTCGTTGCTGAACCCGGGGCCCCATTGATCCAATCCGGACGAAAACCTACCGTAATTGACCAGTACGTAGTTGCTGGAGTTCTTTGTATATTCGAAGCCATAAGCTTGCGGGTCAATTTGGGTAAGCTCCAACGACCCGATTACGGGCGGATCAGTGCCAATGCTGTAGAAGCAGACGTCGATGGCGGAGTCGTTGTGGTAGAAGAATAGATCGGAGTAGGCGCCGGAGCGGGAGACGGATTCGGGCCATGGGGATCTCCAGGAAAAGACAAGAGTGCCCTCGACGGAGACGTCGAAGGAAGGGGAGTGGGCCTTGCCGTCGAAATTGTCGTAGACGGTGAAAGTGCGGAGGAAGTAGCGGCCCTCAACGGCGGCGGTGGGGATGGAGTAGCAGTTCTTCTTGCCGGAGGAGACGGGGAAGTAGCGGAGCGTCTTCTCTTGCTGATGGAGGAAGAGAAGCGGCTCGGAGACGACGGAGGTGGCGCCGCCGGAGTGGAGGCGGTCGGAGAGCCACGGGGTGTGGAAGGCGTCGGTGGTGTTGACGAGGCCGCCGCAGTCAATGTGCACGCTGTAGTCTGTCGGAAAAGGAGAGCGGATTGAGTTAGAGGGAGAGAGGAAGAAAGAAACAAGATTGGAGTTAGTTATTTTAGTTAGAAGTTAAATGTTTCGTGGGAAATGGGTAATTACAGTAAGAGTTAGTTAGTGAGTTAGTTAAGAGATGGAGGAATAGAAAATGAAAGTGTAGAAGTAGACTTACTGAAGGGATAGAGGGAGAAGGAGGAAGGGAAGAAAGAGAAGAGGATGAAGAGAGAGAGGAGGAGGGACATGGCAAGCGATGGTGTTGGCTGATAATGTTTGTGGTTTGGACATAAGGAAGGATCTGTGTGTGTGTTTGCTCGGGTAGAGAGAGAGAGAGAGAGAGAGAAGTGGCGCAATTATCGGAGGAAAAGGGAAAGGAAAGGAAGTAAAGGGAGTGACCTTCCAGTTCCAGATATCACAACTCACAAGGCCAGCTTTGAATCACTCAACTTCCACTACGATGCTTTTCATTAATTTAAACATATGATTCCCAACATGTACTTGTTTACTAGTAAATTCACAGTGTCTTTTCTTGCTCCTTCCATCCTATTAAAATTGGCTCATAAGGAAAAATATGATTTTCTTTTACTACTAGTAACTTAAAAAATGACTATGAGAGAAAAAATAGTTGGGTCAAGGTCAAGGTCAAGGGGGGGCCGGTCGGTTGGGTTTTTTGATTTTGGTGGTGGGAAACGTGCAGAGATTAATGGCTTTTAATGGCGATGGTGGAGATCTATCTTCTTTGGGTCCACTGCTATACTATTCTAATTTAATTTGATTCATATACTCTAAGGCTATAATTTGGTGCTGATTGAATAGATCAGTGGTTGGAAAATGGAATTCGCTATATTGAATGAATATAGTCATATCGCTCTTCTATTTGTCTTTATATTGATTTATGAGTTGGTATGATTAAGAAGTCAATGTTTGAGACTTGATATGGGAATAATGCTATTTAAGATTAATTGTGTATTATAAGTTTTTGTATATTCCATGTGACGATAATAATGGTAATATTAATTCATCTATATAATATATTAAAAAATTACATATTGAAGTTCTTAATTCAATGATTTAGAAAAAATTATTTTAAATAAGTGTATAATTAATATCTTATATAATTAATTAGTCATGATTATAGTATACCTCTACAATAAGCTTTAAAAATCATCTTCTTAATTTATGGTCCTTTGTGACATCACCATAATCAATCATGTTTATTTATCTTAAATCTCAATTTTATTTTAGTGTTAATGGGTAAAAATACCCATTTTGAAAAATTGTATGTACAAAACACCCAAAACATTAACATACATGTAGAAAATACCTATTTGAATTAAAAAAATATATGATTCTTACACATTCTTACATACTCTTACACATTTTTACACATAGTCAAAGTTAAAGTTGGTAATAATTGAGTACTTGATTATTTTTTATTTTTTGGACTATTATGTTTGTTTGATATATAGCATAAAATAACTAACAACCAATATAATTCAACAAAACACTTCAACGCAAAGAGTTACTCAAGTCATTATGTCCACAAAACCCTACAAAGCAAAAAGTATTCAAATCATTCTGCTCGAATTATCTCGTATCTGGGTTAAATCAGACTGATATTGAAGATATAAATCAGGTAAATGCATTACAATGTTGATATAATTCCAGATCCGATTGGACCGATGGTATTAGTGGCATGGACCGCTCATATTTAAAACATGTTCATATTTAAACATGCTCATATTTAAAATAAACAATTTAAACATGCTCATCAAATAACATATTACTGAAAAACACTTAATCACTTACCGTAATGGCATTCCACCAAGGCATGATGGTCAAACTTAATCCATGAGCGTGGATAACATCACATAATGTATCATGAGACTTGTAGTTGATCTTGAAATATGCCGCTTTCGCCTTCCATCCTTCCAAGTTCAGTTCAATTATTTTCTCAAACATCTTGTTATAATTCGATTCCAATCGGAACTTCAAAAACAATTTACAAAATAATTAGAACTTACAAAACAATTGAAATCATAGATAGAATTTACGAAACAATTAGAACTTACAAAAAAATCGCATCTACAGATAATAGTGCGTCATTCGGTGTGCGAAAGGAGTACGCTGTCACTCTTGATCAGCCTAGCATGTAGGGTCATCATATACAAATCTATAGTCTGCACAAAACAATTCAAAAATTAGCTAATAAACATAAATTCAAACATATATTCGAATTTTATTTGCTAATAACATAAATTACCTCAGTGTAAAAATCTTGTTTCATATTAAGCATTAACCTGAACTCTGAAACTGACATCTGAAATCCACTCTCACAAATTGTAACATAGTTGGCTGAGGACTACTTCATGAATTCTTTCCATTTTTTCACCATTTCTTCCCCAACACTATCTGGCTTATCCTTCGGCACATATGTCTGTCGTGGCTGAGGACGAAAGTGACCATCAAAAGAAAGGTCATCATGTGAAGTCGACGGAACCGGAATGAGTGCCACATTGACTGGCTAAGAGTCAAATGGTCATGGAAATGGTGTCTACACAAAAAAAATACAAATTTAATTACTTTAAAGATAAAAATTAGTTAATTATAAATAATGATTGAAAATAATAAACTTACAGATTCAGTGTCCGCCGAAGAATGACGTGTGGTCACAAATGGCGCTGACCCGTAGGGTAAGTCAGACACGGACCATCGAGCACCACTGGAAGAACCAACTGCATACTCCTCACTCATCGGCATGCCTACATAGCTCACATGCTCGCTTGCATAACCTGGTCGGGGGCTCGTGGCCTGAAACTCAGAAGGCCGAGGTGATTGCATCGAAGGCTTAGCTGTCTGCATCGAAGGCCTAGCTGACTGCGGCACAGGAAGGGGTTGTCGTTGTGTATGAATATCGGATCAACACGACAAGAAGTACCACAGCGAACGGCTGCTAAAAGATCTCTCATCCATCTCTTCATCGTATTCTTGAGATCATTATGCCTCTCAATGATGCATGCCTCCAACTGATCATGTCGCTCTATCATCCGTGCCTCAAAAGCACTCATCTCTCCACAAATCTGGCTAAGTGCACGCTCAGTCCTGCCACCACTGCTGCTAGAGGTTGAATCACGCATCGGTACCCTAGCACACTTTGTTTTATCTCTCCGACGTCCCGGAGGACGCTCTGATGGCTCAGGCTCAACACCGTGATCTGATGGCTTCGGCTCATCAACCGGTGGTGGCTCTACATTCCTCGTAGATCGCTGACTGCTCACTGGCTCAACTACCTCTGCTATGTGCCTCGGTGCACGCTGCTCAGCTATCATGCCGCCCTTAGTAATCGAATTTGATAGGGGCATGTACCTCACGGCTAGAGGATGGTCACATCATATCGACTGGTGATATGCATGGCTCTGTTCCACTTCGTCTGCCACCAAATTTGAAATATTGTAACCCTACAAAATTAAGACAAACAAATTTATTAAATCAAGTCACAATCATATAATTTAATTTAAAAAGGATTAATGAAAGATCATAAAACTTACATCGGTGTCAAAATACTCATACAGATTCTCCATTGATGTCACTTCGAGATGCTTCCGAAAGTTCCATCTCAAACATCGAGGATATGCTAAATCAATCTTCCTCTACCTAGCAGACATTGCCTCGAATCCCGGAATGACCTTCAGTCCCCACACCATCAATGCCCAAGTCAGACCATAAAAATGATATTTTACACTGTCTGGAATTTTCCTAATATAATTCCTAAGAATTTTATAAGAGTACGCACCCCAAGGAAAACTATAAAACGAGTCTAGGTCCTCTACCAAAGCCCACAGCCATGGGAACACAACCTTTTGTGAATCATGACCAAATACAAATATGTATGCCATGAGGATGTGGGCAATGCGAAAGTGAATTTCTCCCTCCGGATCATCTATATTCTTTCGGGGATTGCTAAAGCGTCCCAACAAATCAGCACCAGACATATGCACATCATTGCAGGGCAACCCTAAATGTAGACAACGTACTAAGATCGGGCGGGGAAGTACTGTCGAAGTTTGAATAACCAAAATTCAACCCGGTGATCATTTCATGGTCCTCAATGCTATACACGATATCCCCCGCATATGTGAAACCATATTTCATGCTGCGTGTAGACAGACCTACAGACAATACTGTGCAGAGCCTGACTAGCAAGGAATCCCGGACCTCACCCAATGAAATGGCCAAATGACCCTTGTTGGAATCGTTGTAATAGAGGCATCCCACCCACAGCCAATAATCTACTCACAATTCCTTCTATAATCGCTACTTTATAATATGTATTTGGTTTAGATTTACGGTTGACGGAGTTTGGTCTACGATACCAAGGACGGGGGGAATCCTACAACATTAAATCAATAATTATCAATTAATGAATCAATAATCCTACAACAATCAATTATCAATTTAGATATTAACAATTCTATTTAACAATTCTAAAAAATTTAGATATTAAGTATAATTCAAATATTAACAATTGAAATTAACAATTAACAATTTAATAAAATTGTTAATTAATTAGAATTGTTAATTGTATTAAAATTTTAATTAATTGTTAATTGTTAATTTTTAAATTGATTATTGTTAATTGTATTAGAAGTTTAGTAAATGGTTAATTGTTAATTATTATAATTAATTGTTAATTATTATAATTAATTATTAATTAATTAGAATTGTTAATTAGAATTATTATAATTAATTAGAATTATTGTTAATTAATTAGAATTGTTAATTGTTAATTGATTAGATCTGTTAATTGTATTAGAATTATAATTAATTATTAATTATTAATTGTTAATTGTTAATATCTAAATTAATTATTGTTAATTAATTAGAATTGTTAATTATATTAGAATTGTTATTTGTATTATAATTGTTAATTGTATTTGAATTTTTGCTAGTGGTTAATTGTTAATTGTTAATAGCTAAATTGATTATTGTTAATTAATTAGAATTGTTAATTGTATTAGAATTTTAGTTAATTGTTAATTGTTTAATTAAGAATAATAAATTTAGATATTAACAATTCTTATTAACAATTTAGATATTAAGTAGAATACATATATAAAATACAATTAACAATTCTAATTAAATAATAATAATCAATTTAGAGGTATATTATCATATCTACAATAATAAAAAATATGTAACAAAAATATATACATCAATCGTTTGCATGAACCGCTGGGCCATGTGAAAGGTCCCCAGTAGTTCATGCATCAAAATTCTCCAAATATTATGTATAATTCAAATATTACACATGTTATTCTCAAAAATGTATAAATCAACCCCAACTATTAAATGTATAATACAATTCTAATTAATTAACAATAATCAATTTAAAAGTACATAATCATATCTTCAATAACAAAAACGATGTCACAAAAATACATACATATAACGTAATGATGAACCGTTGGAAGAAGTAGGATAAACCGCTCAGCCATGTGCCTAGAGTTCCCTAGCGGTTCATCATAGATATAGTGGCGATTCATGCTTAATTAGATTTAGGACATGAATATATATCTGTATATGAGTTGGTATATCTTCATCTGTGTCTCCCATGACCTCAGACGAGCTCCGACGACCTCCGACACAAATTCAAACTTTTCCACGGCACCAGCGGTCCAACCCACCTTCTAGCAATCTCCTCCGGCGATGTACTCCACCAATTTCAGGCCAATGGCGGGCAGTCCAACAATTTCAGGCCAATGGCAGGGCGGTGCAAACATTTGAGAAAGAAGGAAGGGAGGTAGAGAGGAGGAACGAATTATGCCAATAAGGGGAAGAACGGTCCATTCCCCTATTTTTTCAAAAATATTAATATGTTTTTAATAAATCATTCAATTTTGCTAACAACCTTTAACTTTTTTACTTTCAAACCACTTTTTCACGTGGTGCACGATTTTTGAGGTAAAATGGATATTTTTAACATGTACACAAAGATATTAGGTATTTTGTTCATATAATTTTTCAAAATGGGTATTTTTATTTTTCTCCCTTTATTTTTTGAATTTTAATATTTATTAAAATTTTGACTAATATTAAATTCATTAAGACTTTTACAAATAATAACATAATTTTTTATTTTTATTGAAAATTTTATTATACTATATTATTAGATTATCAAATAAATAGTTGAGTAATTGAAACTTTTCTATAAATATTTTATTATAATTTTATTTACAACAATTAGTTGTCAAACTGTACGTAGAATTTTTCATGTATAAAGTAAATAAAATCTATAATAATTTTTTACATATCTTTTTATTTCATAGCATATTAGTTTAATATATATTCTGTAGATATTAAATCAATAGTGTACTTTAAATATCACTAAACTAACTAATTAGTCTATCAAACATTGAAAACTTAGTAAACTTTATTAATATGAAATTTTATAAAAACAAAAAATGTGTATATAATTGAGCTTAAATAGAGCTTGAGATATTGAGTCAATTAAATTAAGTTAATATTTCAAAATATTTTTTATTTATAATATATAATCGTTGGGTTTTTCCTATCGATTTTAGTCAATTTGATCTTATTTTATGGTTCTTTAATTTGTGCATGATAATTTACGGTAAGATTGGTCGAATTGATCAATATTTTATAAATTATAATTAGATTTAAACGATTGATTGTCAAAACATATATATTAGACTTTTGCGTATTAATTTAAATGTAAGAGACATTATATATAATTTTAGATAATTTATACATAAATATAGTTCATATAAAGTGGGTGGACGAATATTTAAAGGGACTTTATATAAAAATATAGTTAATATAAATATGTTTCTAACTCACACTTATTAATGTCGGCTACCGGAGGGTAAAATGTCATCACTACCCTCATGGGTATGGATATGCATAGCCAATGTTCATGTATGTCGTGGCTGATTACCATCCCTACTTTTAACTCACCAACAATATAATTTTTAATACATATAACATTAATTATTTGAATTAATCAAATAAATATTCATGATTTTATTTGGTCAAATAATTAATTTTTATCAAACAAAAAAAATATTCAATTTTTTAAATTACAACAAAAAGTGATTATATACCAATCAATTTTTCACGAGATAAGTATTCATTTAACACTTATATTTTGCAATGATATAATTTTTAAGTAACACAAATTTACAATTATGTTAATAAATCATAATATAACGCGATTTTCATCAACACAATCTACATTAGATAAATTAATGTGAATAACATTTATTTCTAATAATTTGTCAATTTATACCACCTGTATATAGGAGAAATATGTCAAAATAGTCATTTAAAAAAAAACCAAATTTTAACCACCTAAAATATTATAGTAAAATAATAGTCATTCTGTATTATTTAAAAATTATATAAAAAGAACAAATATGAGTACCCTCAAACCCACCACCCATCACCTTTTGTGTATTCATCATCTCGCCACTTATGGATATTAATCACGTGTGAAACATATAATATTAATATTTAAGAGATATTATATATAATTTTAGGAAATACTTTACAAAAAAAATTTAGAAAAATATAAAAACATGGTTAATATTAGGTAGGTGGGAGAGTATTTAATGGGCATTTTGATGGATATTTCATAGGTATATCATGAATAATTTTTGTGAGTAAGAATAATAACTATCCATATACAAATACAAATGATATTAAAATATACCAATGAAATTATGCGTAGGTATCAAATGTGTCTCTAACTCACATATATTATTGTTGATAATCGTACGTAAGTTGTCATTTATACCCTTGCGGGTACGGGTACGGATATGGATAGTCACTACTCATGCGTATCGTATCCGATTGTCATTCCTACTTTTGATCCACATAAATATTTTATCCGAAAAAAAAATCATTATTTGATTTGACATAGAGTGATTATGTATGTAATATCCCGCATTTTGTATCCCGATAAAAGTAGTGAACTTCCCACACTTTAGTTTTATTTTCAATTACGAAACCAAAGGCTCTAAAATTTAGTAGTATGTGAACCATTAGTAATGGTTAATTCTCCCCATTGAATATATGCCTCAAAGGAAACAATCATTACTAATTGTTGGTTGATGTTTAATGTCATCAATTAAATGACATATAGTTAGTATGGAAGTATTTATGATGAGTAATTAATAAAACTTCTTAATAATTCACAATGCTCTTAGTAATTAATGTTTATTGAATAGAAGTATTTATGATAAAATGATTAATGCAATCACTTTATAATGATATTTATAAATGCTACATTAATTAGTGTTGTAAAAGAAATACAACAATATGTAACAACCTTAAGTAATTAAAGGGAGTTGATGAATCAAGAGTTAGAGTTTTAATCACAAACAATTTAAATATCCTAAACCTCCCTTGCAAATACATAAGAAACGAAAGAAAAGGTGCAGAAAAATCTGAAATGATATATATATGTGTGTTACAAGGTAAGATATAAAAAAAAAAAAAAAGATCAATTATGTGATACAATGAGAAAATAAATTATACAATACCCAATACTATACTAAAAATAACAAGACAATAGAAAGGTTTCAAAAAAAGTAATAGTGTAGGTTTAGGAAAAGAAAGAAGGGAAAGTAGGAATCTTGGAAACATGGAGAAACTGCCGAGCTGTGAGAAAAAAAAAAAAAAAAACAGGAGCAAGAACCTGCTCCTTCCCCTGCCTCCATGCCACTCCAACCTATACTGCAACAGAGAACCAAAGAAACAAATCAACAGCTTTATAGGCCTAGGAAATAGCTGCAATAGAGATTTCCTAAAGAGGGAAAGAACATATAGGAGTGCAGTTCAGAAGTGGAAACTGCTCTATTAAATGAAGTAAAGAAAAGAGGAGGGCAGACCTTAGCTGCTCGATGCAGCCCTCCTCTGCAGCTTCTATCTCACCATATCATCTCTCCTGCTCCCTACAAGCAACACAACAATAGAGACATCAGATTGGGACATCAAAATACAACCCTAGAATCAAATGAATCAACTCTAACCTTGCCCTCTCCTATAAATACCCAGCCTTCAACTTTTAGGCAGCTTTGCACTTCACAAATTCATACATTCAAACCACTCTTGGAACACTGGAAAAGGAAGAAAAAGCTTAGAAGGAAGTCCTCTCAGATTCTAACAGCCCCTAACCATCTTCATCCCACTCTTTAAGGTAAAAAAACTCAAATCACAAACTAGCTTTCAATGTACTTTGAGGACTTAGAACATAGCATGCCATTTTATAAAACTGTCACTCTTAGAATCCACATATTCAATGCATACTCAAATCAAAACTTAGGGTGTATAAGCTCAGCAATGTACGCAAATCTCAGAACTTTCAATATGAGCCTTGGAAGAACAATAGATAGACATGGACATACTTAGATTTATTACTAGATGACTGAAGGCACGATTTTATGCAGAACATAGACTTAGATTTCCTTCTACTCTCAAGCTAGAAATTTAAAAAGACTAAGGCAGGAACATACTTTATAATCTGACCCCAATCTATAATATTACAAGAACCACCTTAATCAAGAATTTAAATCACCTAACAAATCGAAGAGAAAGAGAAACAAAGACTTAGCTGTAACTAATGAGCCTCCCCGGGGCTGCAATGGACAACCTCGCCCCATAGCTGCCCAGCAAACGAACTCCAACAAGTTCGACTACGGGCTGTCCAGCTTTAAACTCCACCCATTCCCAAACCCAAGCAATTCCTTCACAATATCCATAAGCCAAGATCCGAACTAAAAATTTTGGCCAGTTCTGCTCCAGCAGGTTCTTTCCCTCAGAAATTAAAAAGAAGACTTCAATTTAAGAATCTAACAATAATAATGAAAAGAAAATTTAGAGACCTTATGACTCTAAGAACAGTTAATCCAATAAATGAATTACCGCAAGACCAGCTGTAAATTATAATTATACCACAAACTAGTTTCAACTAATGATTTCAAGAAAATCTGTCACATGCAACCGTAATCAAGTGAGAATCAGAACTGGAACTTAAAAGAAAAAAAAAAGAGAGAGAGAGGCGGGCAGACTTAACTGCTGAGTGCCGAGGCCTCACTGATAAACCAACCCTCGAACCCCTCTAACCGAACCAAACACTGTTGTCTCTATAGACTGGCCATCACCGAACTACCCAGCTCAAAACCCATCCCTCCAACCTTGGAAATAGAATGAGATAAACACAATTGAATTGTAAGTCAAAACATCACTAAACCAATTTAAGAAAGGATCAGAAAATTTGATTTAAACCACTTCTTACCTATACCAAACTGAGAAGAGGCGATAGAGATGCGGCAGCAGATCTTCGAGGCTCTGTCTAACTTCAGGCGCGGTGGAGATAGCGACGCGCGAGGCTCCACTGGCTGCTATCCGTCGGGTATACTGCGGAGGGGTCTGAGTCCGGCCACCGAGCGACGAGAAATAGAGGAGATGCAGTAGTAGACGGAGGTTGTGTCTGAGAAGAGAAATTAGGAGGAATAAAACCCTAAGTCTAGTTTCATTATAGTACCATCTGGAATATGGGCCGAGTAATGGGCCGAAATTCTTTTAACGGGCCAAATGTTACAATTAATTGGGCTCTAGAGATAAAAGGACTTGGGCCAACTAAATGAATCTATGGATTGGGCTAGATCTAAGGGTAACATAAGGGCTATCTTCATTGATTTAAATGGGCTGAAATGTGATTTAAACCTGGGCCCAAAAAATTATTCAGATTGGGTTAGAATTTACTTCAATAGTCTTGATTGGGTTAAAGTATGATTAGGTGAGCTAATTAGGATTTTGTTGGATCTAGATTTAGTTTAATTTGGGCTCACTTAAATAAATCAAGTGGCTAATAACATTTTAATAGACTAAGACTCAATTTAATTAGGCTAAGTCCAAGAATATATTTTTTAAAAGCTAAATTAAGAGATTTAATTAGCTTGATTAGAAAGTATTTATCTCGATTTAAGTATCGAGATATTTAATTTGAAATGTCGTTAGTTATACTACCCAATAATTATTTATTTGGGTATAGTAAATCCTCGAAGCATAAAGTGATCACCAAATGACTCCTCTAGAAATAAGACTCCTAGACTTGTGTAATAGTCGAGTTTCTTTTAAGACCCGAGAATAAACTCTCAAATTAGCCAAGGATATTAATTCCTTACACTTAGAGTTTATTCATATACTCGAGTAATATATCTCACCCGAGATTTATTTAAAGGTTGCGGCGAAAGGTCGGAACTACAGTTCAGAAACAAAGCAGTCAGCAATCAAGGCTATTCAAGTAGGCTTTTCTCACTCTATAAAAAAATATGTGTGCATGTTTTCAAAATGAAATGAGATATTTTCAAAAGCACTGTCTTGCCATAAATGTTTTCGCTTTATGTATGATGCCTATCTGTTATATTTGCAATCGAATTCGGGTTCTTGTGGGTTAGCGTCTCCACTTGAACTAGTGTACACAAGGGACTGTGAGTCAGCGAAGGGTTGACCGGTCAAGTGTCCGTGGGAAGTGGCCACTTCCCCGGCACATAGAAACTTCAGATATGGTTAAATACAAAGAACTAGGACTGCAGTCAAACTAGACTTTCTAAAAGAACTGTTTTGTGAACATAGGTGCTTTAGAGACAAAATCCCTATGATTCACTTGAATGGCTTGACAGTTATACTTGTAAGTGTGCGATTTTGGCACGTGTCTACTGAGTACAAACTTGTACTCAGCCCTGCATGTGTTTCTAAACGTGCAGGTTAAGAAAGAAGATGACGTGGGTGCTGTGTCGAGCTTTTGTCGTATCTCATAGTAGCAAACTCTTGGGGGTTTTACGTGTCATCATACACGTAGGACTTTAGTTTATGATCCTACATTCCGCTGCTAGAAGATATGTAATAGACTCGAGATATATATATATTTCCTTAAATTGTAGTGCTGTGTAAAGAGCCCATGACTCTAGCTATACTTATTATCAATCTCGAATAATGAACCTTCAATTTATGTTATGAGAAGAACATCAAGTTTCCCTTATTCTATTTCGCTTCGTTACTAAATCCTTTCATTAGTCACGTTTACCCGGCTTTACTAGAATTAGTAGAAAGCGGGCGTGACAATGTACCATTAAATTTTACACGAGATGAGTCTTCACGTAATACATATATTTTGCAACGATATAATTTTTAAATAGCAAAAATTTGCAATTATGTGAATAAATCATAACGGAACATGATTTTTTATCAATACATTCTACATAAGATAATTTATTGTAAATAATATTTATAATAATTTGTTATTTTATATCACTTTTAAATAGAAAAATGTTAAAATAATCGTTTTAATATACCAAATTCAAATTTTAACCACTTAAAATGTTATAGAAAAATATAGTCATTATGTATTTAGGTTTCCTCAATCACCCTTTATTAACGATATCTTTTAATTTTATAGCTAATAATTCGTAAATACAAGTGATTAGATTTTTACTTTTATATTTATGATTATTATTTGATTTTACTATAAAAAAATAATTATTATAGAATCTAAGCGTTTAAATATATTATAGCATTTTTAATATATAAAATTTTATTATTAAATTCAAATTTTTAAATAGATATTAACATTTTTAATATTTAATTTTTTTGTCGAAAAATATATTATTTAAAAAAATATATTTAAAATTTTATATCTAGAAATTATAATATAATATAATTTTTCGTTGATTTTCGACGGTTTACACACTAGTTTAATTTTAAATTAATTAAATCTTGATTAATCTATTATTCATATGTCCCACTAAGTTTGACACAATTCTCTTATTGGGACGTCCCAATAAGCTTGACACATTATTAAAATATTAAAAGTTATCCCTTTAAAAAGGTGTGGACCCTACCACCTTTATCACTTTTACACTATCTTATACATTTTTCTTAATAATCGTGTCAAAAAATTTTGTATCATGCTTATTGGGAAGGAGTTTTCTGTTATTTGCATAGATTGCTTCAGAATAGGTCTACTTCGGAGCTGCTTTTTACGCGTTGGAGATTAGACCCGTTTTCCTTCGCCGCCTCTCTTGCTTCTACCCGGTAGCAAGAATAGACTGAACTTCGTAAACAACCCACCCTCAGATGTCATGTCGGAAAGTAGAGGTCTAGCGTCCGAAGGAGAAGTTTTGCCAACAGCAGTTGAATTTCAGTAGGATCATAAGAATTCAGTAGGTCCAAGTAACCGACCCGCTTCAGATAAATGTATGCATTTCGATTAGGATCGTATTCTATGGTCGAAGTCTTTTGATCCCATGCAGTTAATGCTAATGGGTGTGCTCCACCTGTTATCTCCTTCTACGACATGTTGTTGTCGTCGCGAAATTCCACATGTCACTTAGTCATCTCTGCCTCGCTGCGGATCAGCACCTCCAAAAGAAACGGATGACTTCATTCAGTGACCCCGCGATCGCCCTCAAAATGACAGAATAAGGTAAAAGCCATTAGATTTTATATTACAGATTACGGGATAATAATTTATTAACTCCTCAATCATAAATTAAAAGATAAATATTGAATTGAATAATGTGGCAATCATTTCAGTTGTGGTACTTGGGAATTGGGATACAGATAATAAATTGGGGAAGATATTTTAAACTACACTTACGATTTTTCAATAAAAATGTATTTTCGTATATATTTATATTTTATTTCGTCAATAAATAATATATACTTCTATTAATGATTATAATCACATTATGTATATAAATATATATTTATATATAACTATTTTTTTATACTTATTGTATATATTTTTATCATAAATTATGTGGCGCTCTCTTACTTATAAAATATTTAATTTTTTTATCAGTCAATCATTAACTTTTTTTTAAATATATAAATATATTTAATTAGTAATAATATCATTCTTTATTTAACCCATAAATACAACACATTTAAATTATTTACTAAAATTCATGTAAACGCTAAGTGGGTAAGTTTTGATGGAGGGAGAATTTACTTTATAGTTAAAATAAAAAGATTAAACATTGTGAATGAAAAGCTTTTGGATGAAAATAGAAAAGATTAAAGATTGTGAATAAAAGGTTGGATGAAATGAATATAAGTAGTAGTAAGAGTTCAAACGAATTGATCCAAAGGAAATGGCCGTGTGGGCATGGGGGATCTCTTGTCCTAATTTGGTTGTCTCGAATATCGATTCGTATTCCATAAAGGAAAGCGAAGATAAATGAAATACAGTATGAAAAATAAAATTGCAAATCTAAAAATATCATTGAGCAGCAATATAAGAACTAGTAATAGTATTTCTTTATTCTCGATAAAAGTATTTGTTTTATCATCTTATTAATATTTTTATTGATTTGTTTTCACAGATGAAAAAAAAAATTCTTAAAATGTATGAAGTCATTATCTTTTTATTTATTATGGTAATGTTTATTTTGGCGTATAGAAAAGAAACAAACAGTTTAATAGGATAGTGTGATTATAGGATAGTTATACCGTAAACGTCTATCTGTTCAACTTAAAGTGTGTGTTTAAGTCCTCGCAATTGATCGAGGTCTATAGTACGCAGTAAATTAATCCTAGTCAAATCACGTAGAAAGCTAAGCAAGACTACTAATCAGAAGTACTTACACATCAAAAGTAAACCAATTCTTAAACACTCTAAATATGATTGATAATCGATGATAACTAGCTAACTAATGAATAATAGAATCAAAGAACAATGAATTGAAATATAGGACTTGGATATTTTTCAATCTATAATCAACATCACATTCATTCATGCATTCATGCTCAATAACAACTTCTCTCAAGGTTGCCTAGTTATTCACTTTCGTGTTCATTAGCTAGACGGCGATTTTTACTCACATATCCCAATCACACCTATGAAAATTTATTGATCTACACATGAAGTCATTTCCTACGTTTCCAATTAAAAGGGAGAGGGTTGATTAAACTAGTTCAGATATTAAAACAATTCATCAATCGATTTCAATATCTACGAGAATCACATGTTGATCAGACATGGAATTAAATTAAGCACATGCTAAACAACAAAACATGAATGAATCAAAGCATCAATTATAGATATAGAACATTCAGCCCTAGTAATTGTCTAGCCAACCATGAGAATTGAGATTAAAATCATAAGATGATCCATAGAAAGCAAACTTACTAGATAAACTTCGATAATCCCAAGGTAGACCAAACTTCAATCCAAAGAAAATCAACAATCTAACTAAAGAAAGCAGTAAAAACTTGTTTGGGAGCGTTTTTCTAAGTTATAAGTCTAGAGATATCCCAAAAAATACGTATGCTTCCCCCTTTTACATCAGCCAAAAATCGCTTTATAAATGCGCCCAGCGGCCGTTGGTGCCAGTGGGCGGATCCAGGATTTACATTCGAGGTGGGCTGAAAAATAAAAATTTTCAAAGTACTATATTTTATACATGCACAAATTTTTTTGGGTGGGCTAATGTTGTATTAGACCTTAAAAATATACATATATATAACTGAAAATTTTGGGTTTATACTGAGCTGAAGCCTGGTGCCATCTAAGTGTAGATCCGCCCCTGGGCACCACCACTTTGTGCCCGCTTCTTGTGTAGGCCCAGCGGTCGCTGGGTCCCAACGATCGCTGACCTGTGCTCTTTAAAAATCCAGCTTCTGCATCACAACGAACGCTGGAAATCTAGCGCCCGCTGGCCCCAGGCTCGTTCCCTCCATGTTATTTCTCTCCTCGTGCACTCTTCGACCCAAACTAAGTGGTACGGTCTATGGAGAAAATATACATATATATTATAAATAATAAATTGTGTCGCATTCACACTCATGAGTTTTAGGGGGTGTATTGATTGCAGATTATGTGAGATTTTTATAGACTTTTAAAATTTGGGGGTATTCAATTCAAATTTTTAAAAGTCCTTCAAAATCGTTAGGTATTCAATAGGAATTTTAAAAAAGTCTTTAAAAATCTTTAGGTATTCAACAGTCTACGGACTTTAATAGTCTATGGATTTTCATGTATTCTCTTTCAAAAATATATATATATTGTACTATACAAAATCTCTTCTAATAACAAAAGATTTCAACGGATTCTCTCAAATAATTTTCCAAACCCGACTCGGGATGATAATTTAGTCTCGCCCGACCCAAGCCTGACCCGACATTAATATAATTAATATATAAATTTTAAATTAATATATATATTAAATAACATATACAACTAAATAAATTTGAATTTAATATTTATTTACATTTAAAAGTATAATAAATTTTAAAATATATAAAATACAATTAAAAAATAATTATAGTATTTTTTATATATTAAAAATAAAAAAAATATTTTAAAAAACTAATTAAAAAAATCACGGGTCTGGCCCGAGTCCACCCGATTCATATGTGTCTGGGCTTGGGCCTAATTTTCAAGCCCGACTGGGCCATGGACATGTACATATAACCGCGGGCTGGATCTGGGCATAAGGAAGTCCGGCCCAGCCCGACACATTGTCATTCTTAAATACGACCCTTTTTCTCCTATTTCGAGCCCTTACTAGAAATGATAAATTTATACGGTTCGATTCAAATCTGTCCAAGGCCGACCCGATGACGTTATGGTCGGGTTTGGGCTAATGTTTAGGCCCAACATACCAAACCCGACCTAAATATTTAAATATCTTATATTAAACCATAAATTTAAAATAATATAAATATAATTATTATTTTTAATGTATAATAAAAATAAATTAATAGACATATTAAATAAAATATATGAGTAAAATAATAGAAACACCATCATTGTTATTAATGTATGATTAATATAAATTAATAGACATATTAATGAATATTAAAATATATAAATATATTTTAAAATAAATTAATTATATATATTTTAAAATATGTTAAAAAATAATAAAGTAAAAATAAAAAATGGATGTCCGCCGAATCCACATGGGCCTGAACTTGGCATTGAATTACAAGTTCGGTTGGGTCATGGGCCAGGTTTGGGCCCATCCACAATACTGCATGTCGGGACTGGGCATAGGGAAGTTTGGTCCAACCCGACCCATTGTCATCTCTAGCCCCGTATTTTATGGAGGTCTGTATAAAAAAATGTATTCTACAATCTTATCAAATCTATGAAAATATATGTAAATCAATAAAAAAAAATACGTAAAATTCTACACGGAGTCTATAAATTTTCTAAATCGATAAATTTTTTAAAGTAAAAAAAATCAATAGAATTCCAATTGAATACACCACTGTTTGGATCCACATCCACACACAATATAAATATTATTCCATAAATAAATAGGTGCTTACCAGCTTTGCGCAGATGCGACACTAAAAATAATGTGTTCACAAGAATTTATATTTTTATATTTATACGTAAAACTGATCTAAATAATTTAACAATCAAAATTTATTTTTAATTAACTAATAAATAATCACTTTTATTTGAGATCTTTTTTTACTCAATCCAGAATATTTATCATGCTATTAATTTACAAAACATAACCTTTTTTTTTAATGTCCAAACACTCTTCACAATTTTAAAAGATTTATCTAATGCAATCTTTAAAATATTAACTTCTTTTTGTTATATAGAGAAATACAGGAATTAAGCGAAGGTTCATCCCTCTTGAGATTATGATCCGACAATTATCACCTTCACCAACCCCACCCCCGCGCCGGTTTGTTCACAAAATGATGAACATAAAATAAAAAAGATTATGATAAAAATAAAATGCAAAGGATAATCCAAAACTTGGGATACTTGGTGGTATAGAAAAAAAAAAGAAGTTAAAATATCAATCACCTTAGCTTCCAAAACTCTTTTCACAGACCAGCAGTAGATTACGCAAATTAGATCCCCATATGATATATAGGAAGTTAGGACTAGGGCCGTTAAAATTTATCGAAAAAACGGTATACCGTACTTACCGTATTGAAAAATATCATAAAATACCGAATATAAGGTATACCAAAAATTTTGGTAAGGTATGATACCGTACCGAACTTTTCAGTAAGATAAAGGTATAAGTTTTTCAAATACCGAAGTATACCGTCATATACCGTACCGCAGTATATACCGTTGTTTTCTTATATATATATATATATAATTATATGTACATATAATTATAGTTAATAAATATTAGTGACAAATTACAAAATATGTGAGTTTTTTGATAATTGAAAAGATTGAACAAGACATATTATTTCTTACATAACCAATTAGTTATAATATAATTCTACTGATTTTTTTTTTCTAAAACTAGCATATCAATCTAAATAATTATATAACTAATTATAATAAAATAAAGATAATTATAATCAAATGTACATTTTAAAAATATAAGTATTTTATATAATCATATGACTACGTTTTTTTGATTTTAAATATAATATAAGTTGTAATATATAATTAATGAAAATATACTTAATTTGTTATAATATATCATGCATATATGATAAAATTTGTAAGTTTATAATTCATATATTTAAATCTAGTAGTTATATAATAATATAATTAGTTAATATTTTAGTAATTAATTATCTGATATTAGTAGTTAATCTCAAAAGTTATATTATTATAAAAATAACACTTAATATTTTTTTATATGTTGGATGTTATTTAAGGTGTCGTTCATTATGTTTTAGTATATCGTGAAAGAAAGGTATACCGAAATAAGACAAGGTATACCAAAAATAAAGTAAGGTATATGTATGTAAAAATGTCATACCGAAAGTGAGGTATACCGAAAAGTATGATAAGGTAACGATATGAAATTTTTCATACCAAAGGTAAATATAAGATATAAGGTATGATGATTTTATTAAGGTATACCGTACCGTGACACTCTTAGTTAGGACCTAGGAAAATGCAGGTCAACTGAGGACTGATGACGAAAAAATATACTACTCCGAGACCCAGGCGGTCGCTGGTGAGGCCCATCTTTTACCAATATACACTTTTCATTTTTATTTTTTTTACATTACACAGTCTACACCACAAAAAATTATTTACCACTAAAGATCCGGTCTATCTACTTCTATCTCAGACGGTCGGAGTAGGGGTATCAACAAGTGAGTTTTACATAATTCGGAAACAGTAAATAATTATAGTTTTAGATTTAGTATCAGTATAATCGGACTGAATCCAATAAAATGGTTCTGGTTCTATATTCACAACTAGAGCCATTGATATTAGATCCTGACTGAATTCAAAATCGATAAAATTAATTTGTTACACCATTTTTTCAATCTAAAATCCAGAAATATATGTTTTAAAATATGAAAATTCTATATTTATATTCACTTTTTCTTTTACTCACAAAACGGATCGAAGCTCTTATTGTGGAGTCAATCACTGTTTCCTTCCAATTACAAAACACATAATTAAATAAAATAATCACGTCTTCTTTTACTCACAAATTAAACACATAATTAAATAGAATAATCACATAAAATGTGAAATATTTTTCTCGCTCATGTTACACTCCATTAAGGCAAAATAGTCGGAAACAAATACTCCCTCCGTCCCATTTAAGATGAGGCATACTTTTTGGGCACGATAATTAAGGAGTGTATGTTGAGTATATATTTAAAATATAAACTGATGACGAAAATATATATTATTTAAATTTGTGTGTGTAATAAAGATGTTCTAAAAAGGAAATGACGCATCTTAATTGAGACGACCCAAAAAGGAATACGACTCATATTAGTTGGGACGGAAGTAATACTTATTTGTCAATTTATTCATTCCTAAATATAATGTTTTTTTTTTGTGGGTGTGCACGTGACCCATTAATATCATCAGGAGCAAAATTCCAAGATCTGACAAATGAAAGCGGGTCAACCTCTATTACCCCCTATACTCCAATACTAATACTAACATTACTTGCATCGAAAAATGAAAATGATCAAGTTCAACACCATATATAAAACGCAATTTTGTATTTTTTAGGTGAGAATTTGAGATCGAGAATTTGGAATTTTTCAGTTCAACATGCATGATTTTAAGTTTCGAATTTTTTGAGATTATGATTGGGACATGGGACTTGACATTTGGAAATTTTCTAGACTTAGGATTTACGAATCCCGATCAGACTCCCAAATTTTTAAAATTAATTTAAATTATAAATTAACTTTATAATTTATAAATTAAATTTCAAAATAAAATAAAGTAAATTTTAGTTATAATTTTAATTTTATAAATTTGATATTTTTTGATCCTATTCAAAACATTCGGAACTTCAGAACGAATGCCGGATCTCAGCCTTAGTTTTTGTGGCCTTCAACTAGCCAAAATTGTTCTTTCATTTTCTAGATAAGCAAGTTATAAATTGTTATTTCATTGTTCTTTAGGCAATTTATATGTTTCTTTTTTAATAATAAAGATGACAATTTTTTAAATTGATCAACCAAGATTAGTTTTAGTTTGATAACGGCGGCAATAGACCCTATCCACTAATTTATGAATATGAATCGGGCCAACCTACTCAATTTTGGGTCAGTCCATTCGATTTCAGGTTATTTTCGGTTCAAGTCATTTAGGGTTTTTTTTTTCGTGTTAAAATATTTCGGCCCTAACCTTAATCCACTCAGTTTCGGGCTAGCCCGTTGGGCCAAAATTTTTTTTGAAAAAATTATTATATATAATATTTTTTATAACAAAAATTATGTCGTCTTTACTCAATATAAACATTTAAGTTGATATTAGATAGAAAAATAAGTATTATTTCACTATAAAGTTACATAATAACTAATAAATTATTAATGATTTAACATAAAAATTACTCCTCCGTCTCACTAAACTTGACACAATTCCCTTATTTGGACGTCCCACTAAGCTTGACACATTAGTAAAAGTTATCTCTTTAAAAAGGTGTGGACCCTACCATCTTTATCACTCTTACATTACTTTATACACTCTCTTTAATAACTGTGACCAAAAGTTTTGTGTCATGATTATTGGACAGAGTGAGTATATTTTTTTAATTTTTTAAGTCATAATTATTTTTTATTGGTTAATCGGGCCAACCCATTCATTTTTCGGACTAATCCTATCGGGCTCGAAATATTTTTAGTTCAATCGAACTTTTTTATTTTGGGCTAAAATATTTAAACACTAACCTGCTTTTTTTGTCGGTCTATTCGGACCTACCCGTCAATTTTAAGCTAAATTGACATCTCTGCCGATGCGTATTAAGAAAAACTCTTTAGATGAACTATTAATTTTTCAGGAAGAGTTGCGTAATTATGAAATGCAAACAATGAGAACCCAATAGTTAAAGTGTGCATGTCACGTGTTTAAAGTAAAAATCTATTCATCACTGCATCTCTAGATTATAACATCATAACTCGAAAACTGACTCTAAAATTAGGCGGCAGAGATGATACGTAATAGTGTTAGAGCAAAGTAGAATTCGTTTGGGGTTTAATTCTTTTTATACTTTTTAAAAAAGCTGTAAAATTAAAAGTAAAAAAATGTAATCAATAAAAGATTAAAAGTAAAAAAAAAATAAAAAGAAAAAAGCTAAGAATACAAGACATTACTGGAGAATGCTAAAATTTAGCGCCATCCATTGTACATGCTCTTACGTAGCTAAAAAAGTGTAAAATGTGAAGGCAGTACATGTAGTTCACGAATCATGTCAGATAGTATTATTTACCTTTTAATGCTTGCCCAATAATTGTTTTGAAGACTACAGATTATTGAATTAGTTAAATGTTATAATTCGAGGAATACCAATTAAATGAAGATTTTTATATCTTAGAGCATTTTTAATAGGGGACTGACTCTCAAATAGTAGATTTGTTGGTAAAACCGTAAATAATTGGAACTTTTTTTGTGTGGGGTTATAGATGTTGTGTTGGTATGTAGCAGTAGGAGACTCTCACTTTCGGACTCTGGAGTCTCTACTTTAATAATTATAGAATGATTGAATTTGAGAAAAATGATATTAATTTAATTTATTAATTTAAATTTGTAATATAAAATAAATAAATAAAAACGAAAAAAAAAATTAAATATTTAATTTCTTATTAATATTTTAATTTATTTAATTAAATAACATTAAAATTAAAATAACAAATTTTAGAAATTAAAATTTCATTAATTTTAATTTCAAATACAAGAATGAAATGAAGTGTGGTATTTATAGATGTAGATAATTTAAATAATTAAAATTTTAAAAATATAATTTAAATAAAAAATAATAAAAGAAAAAGAAAAATAAGGGTGGGGCGCGGGAGTCACAACGCCCTTTTTCCCTCGGCCTCCAGCATCCGAAGTCCGCCTCTGTACCCTGAGCCCCGCTGCCCGCGCCTCCCTACCACAGCAGGGGCCTCCCTGCCCCAGCCTCCCGCGCCCGGTGCCCGCATGCTGCCCGAGCCTCCCGCTCCCCTCCTCGCTGCAGATGCACATAGCATATGTTCTTGTTTTATTAGGTAAACTAGTGTTCTTGTAAGCATGGGGAAAATTGCATGATAATCTCTTTGTAGTATATATTTAAATGCATTCATAAAATGTGCAAAATATCAAATATTTACAAAAATTATAGTATAAAATTAAATTCTGAAGGTCCGTATTTTATAGCACCACCCATGTTATATATGACATTGAATTATCATTGCAGTTGAACTTCCATTTTGTTCCAAAATTGACCTCAAAATTTTCACTTTATGGAGTTGTGGGGTAGTAGAGAGAATGGTAGAATGCATAATAAATTGAACTTTGCAAATATTTATTTACAACTAATTAACGTCTCATGGTAAATGTCCTTTATAATGAGAAGATTTTGTAAATCTCAATAAATAAGTATTAAGTTTGTCATAAAGAGACAAAATTGATTATAAGTTTTCACATACCCAAATTTAGAACAAATTAATGTATCTAATATTAATATGACATCACAATATAAATTAATCGTTTGGGTCGGCTTCAGTCTGATAATAATAATGCTTAAATTATAAAAATTAATAAATAATATAAAATTTTGATGGATTATTTATCTCCATCTAGTATTATCATATAGGGATTATCATCGAGGTATTTGGTTCGATTTTGCCTAAAATAAAATTTGAAATGAAAAGAAAAATAACCAGAGTAAATTATAAAACCAAATTAACCGAACCAAATAGCCAAATTTATTTCGATTTGGTTCAGTTTGTTATAATTTCGTAACTAATTTTGTTCGATTTTTATAATAATTAATTATTAAAATCTAATCATATACACATATTAATAGTCTTTATGCAGTAAAAAAAAAAAATTCAACTTTAAAAAATTTATATAAAATTAAATATATTTTTTTTACATATCTTCAATACTTCTTGAGTTTCAATATTCGGATTGGAATTGAAGATAATGATTTATATATAAGTATATATTCTTAAATAGTTGGAAACATGACCTTTTATTTTCATTTTTATTTAGATTTAAATTTAAATAAATAAATAAATACAAATTAATTAATTAATTGATTAATAAATTAAATATTTAGGAAGTGTGGAGTGAGAATGTCACAGCCCAATTTCTTAACCCTTTCTTAGTCAAGATATTAGGCCATGACTCACTTAACTTAGAAATAACTCTAACAATTGATGTTTGGTTGCAAAGAAACTCATATAAGTTCTCGCGAAAAACAGGGCAGGGCCGACACCTTGACTTCGAAAGACCATAACTTTCTCGTTTGAACTCCGAATTAAGATCCGAAAGAACCGTTGGAAAGGTATCGAAAAGATCTTTAAAATGATACCAAATTCAGAAAATTCGGACTTCTAAAACTCACGCAAAATAGGGTTCAACTGACTGCTCTGTTTCTAGCAAAATCAAAGTGTACACAATTTTTGAACTTGGAGTTTCAATACATCAAAAGACCATCTCAAGCAACCAAGAAATAGAGAGAACACATAATAATTCATCAAGGAAGATGCTACCATAGATATCAACGACTAAACCAATACAAAGGTACCAAGTGCTCAAATGACATATCAACTAAGGGTTGCAACGGAAACATGAGTTGAGTTACATGTATGAAGACATACAACTCAACATACCAAATATCCATCATAAAACAACAAGACAATCTATGGTTCACTGACAATTCATATAACAAGGATAACCACAGTGTTCGAATCCATCGCCATCTTCAGCTCAACCTGCACGTTAAGAAAACATGCAGGGCGTGAGTACATAAAGCACTCAGTGGACACATGCCAAAACATTTAAAACTTGCTCATAGAGCCATATCATTGACTTGCCAAAATCTTTCTTTTCTGAAAATAATATAACTGAGCATGCATGAAATGTGTCTGCAGACATAAATCTGAAATCTGAAATACCATATCTACGCACTTCTTGTGTTGAGAGGTAGGCCTCCCTCTCAAACACTATGACCGGCCAGTCCGCTCACCGGCTCACGGTCACAAATGTGTACACAAACCCTTACCGGCAGCTCGTCCGGCATAGGGCCGATATCGTAATTCTCTCGTAGATAGGCAATATGCAATCATGCTTAAGACATAGGCAAGTCAACTTCTTAACATAAAAACATAAAGCATAAACAAATCTTTAGCACGTGCATAGCTTTTGGTTAGAAAGCCCACCTGGACGGTTTATTCTAGCTAAACCGAGGCTTCTTCTCTTTCTTTCTTTTCTTCTTTCGCTTTCTCAACTGAACCTTACATTAATTAAAACATGTAAGGTAAGAAATCTTTCTCTTCTCTATGAAATCATCATTTCATAATCTCATTCTTCTTCTTATATTTTACTTAACTATCCTTTCGTATTCTTATAATCTATTCGGCTATTGCATCCTTCTATTCTAGCATCTCATTATCATTTATCTCATCTATATCATTACTTCACTTCTTTACTTACTAAACTAACAATTTCCAATTTCTACATACTTGACTAATTCTTATCTTATAACTTCACATTAGCCACCATATTCATTCTTTATCTTAATTACTTCATCACATCTAACAAATATAATCTCTATATACAAGTTTCAACTATGCCCTTCTTCTTGAGAATTTAACAACTTAGTATAAGATTAACTTTATCTTTAGTTTCTTGATTCAATTATGCTTAATATAACTCAATGAACTCTAAGGGATCATCATTCCATCTTGATAATACCATATTCATATAAACTTAGAAACTTCATCTTTCTACTAAATTCTCAAAATTCCTTTCCAATGCTTGGAAAATTCCAAATAAATTAATCTAGGCATTAATCATACCCATAAGCTCAAATATGATGTCAATTTAAACAAATAAAATCAAAATCTCATAGCACAATTAAAGGGAATTTTCGGCCATTTTAATGAAGCTTGGACAATTGGATTTTTGATCTAATTTCTTGCTCTAATCATGTTTATTGATATCTAATAATACTTATCCATGCTTAATTCAAGCAAATTCATCCCAACTCTACAAATTCACATTAGGGTTTATGCATAAGATTTAAGAAAATTCTAATTACCTATCATCTTGTGAAATTCTTTCCAAAACCTTACTTAAATCATGAAGTTCTACCCATTTCTTACAACATATTGGAAAATTAGCACCATGTCTCACAAGTTATAGAACATAATTTATCATAGATGAAAAGATAAACTTTCTTCAATTTCTACAAACTAAAGTTGTAGAGATGATGATTAATTACCTTAAGATGATCTTTTTCTTGAAAATTGGATGGAAATCTAGCTTAAAAATCTTAATATTTGGAGAAGAAGATTTGGCTATGGTGGTAAGGTATTGGACGGAAATTGGGGTGTCTAGGAGGTAGATGATAATGAATAGTAAAGAGATAAACATACTTATATGATAATTATGAGATTTTCCAATTAAATAATTAATTAATTTCATACTTATCCAATTTCTAGAACCTTCTAGAACGTCCTGACTCCTTGTTTTTCGAGCTTCAAGTTTTTAATACTGGATTACTCGTCTCGACACGAGAAGTTCACTGGTTCAGACCGTTCGTGATTCTGAGTTCGTATGAACAACTTATTCGAGTTTTAATATACCGAATAAATCTAATTAAATAAATTCTTTCTAAAATAATATTTTCTAATAAAATCTTCATAATAATCTCTTCTATATATATCATAAAATCGGGCATAAATTATAGGTATTCCTACAACTGTTAAATTCTCAAACTGAGTTTTAACTGAAAACTTATTTAATTATTGCCGAAATTGCAATAATAAATTTTTATTCTCTATTTTATCTGTTTTCTAGCTTAATGAAATTTCTAATTCCATTTTTCTATATTATCTAATAGATAAAAATTTTCTCTTCTGAGGGGTATGATTCGTCTGAATTTATTCTATCTCAACCCCTTTCTTTTATCGTTAATATGGAATTAATAAATTCCATTTTCTTTCTTAGCAAAATAATCATAATTCTTTCTTCTAAATCATATAATAAATCCCTCAAACTCTTCTTAATCTCATAAGTATATTCTCTTAAGGATGCAAAGCCTTTTTAATTCCACGATTAGCAATTAAGTACTAATTAAAATTTTGAGGGTATTACAGAGAAAGATGGAGATGGACAAATAAATAAATATTAATTAATTAATAAAAATATAATATATGCCCCGTGCATGCATGGGGTAAGAATATTAATTATATTTATATTTTCAGAATGAGTTTAAGATTTAAATAAATAATTCTATGTTTGAAAATGATAAAAAAAAAAAAAAAACGAGTTTAGATTTTTACACGTTTGAAATTTTGATAATTCATCTAATTAATATGTAACTAATTAACTTCTCGTACTAATTGCTTAAGCGTTCTTCATTTTAAGTCAATTTAGGCTTTCTAATTACCGTTTTAAGAGTGTTTTAATTTTTTAACCCATTATTGCCCATGTCCATTCAACTTTAAATGATATTGATGACATGATTAAAAATCTATTACTATAAATTAAGGTTAATTTAGAAAAAATAAATATTTTTTAATACTTGTGTCTAACCTTAAAACGATCAATAATTTGAATATGAAGAGTATTAACAAAAATATTGTATTTAATAATTCTAAATTTTATTTAATATTTTTTATTAGAATATTAAAGTAATTACAATTATAATATGATATTATCATATTAACCACATCATGTTAATAAAAGTAATTATAATCATACAAAATATAAAAATAATTATTATAAGTGAAAAGATAATTAGGTAAATAAAATAAAAAATATATTTTTTAATCATATATATGTATTTAAAGAAAATTAATTAATGATAATACAAAAAAATAAAAAAATAAAGAAGTGAAAAAATAATAAAGTAAATATAATAAAAATAGAAGGGCAAAATTGAAAGAAAGTGACAATGATTTTGCTTTTATATATATATATAAATGACCAAAAACTAGTACCCCGTCCCGTTAAATGTAACCACGTTTTTTTATTGGGTCGTCTAATTAAAAGTGATCAATTTTCTAAAAAGGAAGAAGTTTTATCTTTATAATACTTCACTCCTATTTTTTTTTAAACATAACACTTTATTTTCTTAAATTTTATATCAAATTTTTTGTGGCGCATTTAGGGGGACGGAGAGCAGAATTTTCTAATTTCAATTTTACAGTACTCTAAAATGTACGCACATTTACAACATATAATGGTTGCTCCCCTAAAATTTTGGCCATGATATGATATGAATTTGACTTGCAAGTCCTACTTTGGAGGGTCACAGTAATTTCCCGTCTTTCTAAAATCCAATATGAATTAGAATATCAAAACTTACTTAACTTATGGCTTCCCTCTATAATAAAAGTTGTTTATATTTTATTATTTTATTCGTTCATAATTTTTTTTATATATTTTGGATTTTTGTTTATCCATAAAAATCATTTACATTTTCAATTTTCTCATTTATATAAATGGATCATTATATTCAATAAACACAACTAAATTACAAATAATAAATTAAGTAGACTAAACTCAACTCAATACATCAGTTAAAAATAATAAATTGAGTGAGTATCAAATTCTATTCATTATAATCTTTTATATATTTTGGATTTTTGTTTATCCATAAAAACCATCTACATTTTCAATTTTCTCATTTTATATAAATGGATCATTATATTCAATACACACAACTAAATTACAAATAATAAATTAAGCAGACTAAACTCAATTAGTTAAAAATAATAAATTAAGTGAGTATCAAATTCTATTCATTATAATCTTTTATATAAAATTAAAATATACTATTAAAATTCACAACAGTTAAAATATAAAGATTTTGATAGCCCAAGAGAATATTAATTATAAAATACTTACCACATATATATGTAGTGGAGTAGTAGTGTAGTAGTGTATATCTTAACTATTTGAAAATGTGTTGCTTAATAGTGAAGGATGAAAATGTAGAGATAGTCCTCAAAAGGATAGCAAGAAAGGGATAAAAAACATTAGTTAATGCAACTTTCCATAATAAGGCGCGTAAATTGATCCGTGCGATTAGTCAATTCCACGTTCTGCTTAATTGATCTTTTAATCTACAGTTGATTGTAATTAGCTATAGCTTAAGTGAACAAGCAGAGGTGAACGTTGCATTAAATAATGTTTTTCTGCCCAAGTCTGCACGTACGGTTTCTTTCATCAATTCGAACTATTTTTTGTAATTAAACGGTCCATAGTGTACGAGATGCATAAGGCAGTTCCTGCAACCACCACCACAGGAATTTTGCCCTCTTATTAAAGAATTAAATTAAATCACATGTTAAAGTCGCTGGCTTTCCAGCCTGGATTACATATAACAGTGGGTCCCACTTACATCAAATACGATGCCTACTCCTTCAAATGTCCAATATATCCCTAAGGGATTTTCATTTTTTACTTTTAAATATATTTTGTTGTATTGTAAATAAAAATGTGCATTATCTAAAATCAAATCCTTCCAAAATAAAATGCACAATTGTATCTAAATTTTTTTAATGAATAATTGAATATGTTGCGATTATAATAAAGTTTTATATTATTTAAAACTAATTGTGTATAGTGAGTGAAAAAGTCAATGATAAGTACTATCCCATATTTCAATAAAGATGGGGCATTAATCACGATAATTAAGAGAGTTGAAAAATAGTATAAAGTAATGATATAAATATATATTATTTAAATATGTGTGTAATAAATGTGTCTTGAAGAGGAAATGATTCATCTTAATTGGAACGATCCAAAAAGGAATACGACTTATCTTAGTTGGGACATATGGAGTAAGATATAGTTGTATTTATTAAAAATGAGTGTATATATTTTTTGTTCATGAGTCAAAATGAATAAACGTACATGTTGGTCCCAAAACGAGTATACTGAGTGTATGGGGGGGGGGGGGGGGGGAAAAACACCAGTTTTTTATTTTTTAGATTAAAAACTTTAGTGAGCTCCTGAACTGAAGATAGGTAGCTTCAGTGAGAGTTGATACTTTAGATAGCAATCCTTCAGTCTACACTTAGTGTTGGAATGATGGACTAATATCTTAAGTGTACATGCGGAAGTGGTGGTTTTAAATCTTACTCGTTTGTTCAGAAAACTTAATGTCTTAAGTTCACTTTTCTTTTAATCAATATTCAGTATGCAATATGATA
>JAPKLX010000021.1:443811-479199 GCA_026898415.1 Leonotis leonurus
TGGGCGGTCCATGCCACTTATTCGGGCGGTCCATGCATTTATGTTCTTATATGATATATGTGATTGCATATCTATAGTTAGAACGTGGAACAAATATATTATGTAGTAATTATAGCCTATTGCCGATGGATTTATGCCTAATTTGTAATTTTAATTTGTAGCTGATGGATTGTCAAATTGTAAACGTCAAATTTGGAGGTTATTGGGTGGATTGTACTTATGTGAGTGGACGAGAGCAGATTGCACCGCTCCCGAGAAATGGAATTTCGTTATACAATCTTAGAATTTGTATTAACAACATGTTGATGTCGTCGGGGACAGACTACGAAATGTTTTACTTGTCGGCATCTCGAAGTGGGCGAATGATAAAATATCGTATGACAAGTGATGCAGAATTGGTTGGTTTATGCATGAGCGTCGCAAGTCCAACAGTATATGTTAGTTACATCAACCAATCTTCGTTCGATATGGGTGGACCATCGCAGAGCTCAAACATGAATGATGAACTAGAAAATATTAGAAGGTTTGCAACTTCGTCGGATTGGTTCGATGAGTTATACCCTGCAGACACGAACCTGGGTTCGACGAGCAGAGCCAATGAAATTCCAGACTTGAATGAGGCATATGGATATGGACAGGGACAGGGTCAGGGTGAAGATCAATATCAGGGCGATTATCAGTATCAGGGTGATGATCAGTATCAGGGCGAGTATCAGTACCAGGGTGGTGAAGAGCAGTATCAGGGTCCGGGACATGAACAGGAAGAGGAAGAGGAACAAGGACAGGGACAAAATAATGCTGATTTTTATGTTGATGAAGAGGATGATGACGACGATGATTATGTTCCATCATCCGAGAGCTCTGAATCCGAGGAAGAAGCTGAATTGACTTTTAACAGATCTATTTTTGCTGAATTTGCGGCATGGATCCACGAGGAAGGAGGTATGCGTCATTTACTAGAACTTATGTATCCTAGTGCGGGTGATAATGATGACATACGGGTCCCAGAAGCATACTTAACCAATTGGTTAATTCCAATGGTACCTCCTGATGCTACAGCTTCAGATGTTTTTTGTGAAAAAAATCCGTTACTAGAAGAGTTGGCTGTAGGATCTATTTTTGATGACAAGGAGCAGCTTAGTCTTATAGGTGGTTTGTGGAATATTGAACATAAAGCAGAATATCGAGTGACCAGATCAGACACAACTCGAGTGTATTGGAAATGCAAGTTAAGCAGCAATTGCTCATTCAAGATGCGTGCTATGTCTCATGGAGGGCCGTGGCTTGTAATAAAGTTCTGTGGAGAGCACACGTGCGGGGATGGTATCACAAACATCGGACCGAGGAATGTCCACTCAAAGGTGATCGGTGCGTATTTCGCAAAGAAAATGAGAAACACAAATGAAATAATAAAGCCC
Organism: Leonotis leonurus; assembly: GCA_026898415.1. Taxonomy (NCBI): domain Eukaryota; kingdom Viridiplantae; phylum Streptophyta; class Magnoliopsida; order Lamiales; family Lamiaceae; genus Leonotis; species Leonotis leonurus. Next base: position 445,230 of record JAPKLX010000021.1, read on the forward strand.
AAAGTTATTCAGAACGAGTTGATGACTATGTTTGGTATGCAAGTGTCCTACGACGTGGCGCTAAGAGGTAGAAACTATGCTGTTGAGATGATATATGGTAAATATCATGAATCATACCAACTACTGCCTGGTTATTTGCATATGTTAGAGGTGACAAATCCTGGCACGATCGCAGAAATCGACATTGGTGCGGACAACAGGTTCCGTGATGTATTTGTGGCCCTTGGTGCTTGTAGATCAGCATTTGCCTTGTGCATGAGGCCGGTAATAGTAGTCGACGGCACTCACTTGAAGGAAAAAAATAATGGCATACTGTTTGTTGCAGTTACAAAGGATGCAAATGAGCAGGTGTATCCGTTGGCGTATGGAATCGGCCCAATTGAGAATCATGAGTCTTGGGTATGGTTCATGACACGACTAAGAAGAGCATATGGGAGCACGGCCCAAACATTGATTGTTTCTGATCAACATCTGTCAATTGAGCATGCAGTGAGTGTTGTCTTTCCGGAAGCAACTCATGCCCTTTGTTACTACCATCTGAGTAACAATCTGAAGAGATTTGGTAAAACTACACTGGGGTTGTTTCAGAAGGCTGCATACACATATAAGCAGGCGGAATTTCAGAAAAGAATGAACATGATTCAAGTAGGCAAGGCGCAGGCCTATGATCACTTGATGAACATTGGACCTGCTAAGTGGGCTCGGTCGATGTGTCCTGTTCGAAGGTATAGCTTCTTAACGTCGAATACAGCTGAGAGCTTTAATCGTACACTCTTATGGGCTCGTCGTCTACCTATTTGTGCATGTATGGAGGCGGTGAGACTGATTTGTGAAGATTGGTTTAGCAAACGACTTATGGCTGCCAACAGGGAAAGACATCCACTTCCAGAAGAGGTCAGACGTAAAATGATGGTCCAAATAGAGAGATCTCACACATACAGATCAACTGCAGTAGGTGATGATCGATACCGAATTGAAACCAACAATCGATCATTTTTGGTAGACCTTGGAGCGTGGACATGTGAATGCATGGAATTTCAGTACGACGGGATCCCGTGTTCTCATGCTATCGCGGCAATTACGTACGTACTTCTGCATTATGTTTGTGAGAATGAATTTTGATTATGACTTTGAGAATGTATTATAATATTATTGTATGTGCAGGAAATCTGGAAGAAGTGCAATTGATTTTGTTGCACACTACTACAAAACGACATCGGTTGTAGATGCGTATAAAGGTGTCGTTTCTCGTGTTCCTCCCAAAGAAAACTGGCATTTGCCGGACAATATTTCAAGCATTGAGGTTTTGCCAAACAAAGCAATAAGAATGCCGGGTAGACCGAGGATGAGTAGACGTAGATCAGGGGGGGAAACGTCTGGGAGACGTAGGAGAGGAAGTCGACGATGTCCTCATTGCGATATGACAGGACATACCGGTCCCAATTGTCCTCAATTCGGTGATGATTTGTAATGAAAGACTTATTTTATGTTTTGAAGACTAATTCATTAGTGTAATTTCCATGTTTGGTTTAAGTGTAATTCATTAGGAGAGAAAGACCGAGGATGTTTTGTTGTATGATTTTATGATTAGTGTAATTTCCATGTTTGGTTTAAGTGTGGTTTAGGCTCAGTGAGCTTATAATTAATTGTAGAAGTAAATTTAACGACTGATAGAGATAGCCCGAGTGGCAATGGGCGCCCATATAAGTACCCCTCACACGGCTAGGCGTGGGTTCGAATCCCAGCACCCCATTTTTCTGTAATTTCCTTTTTTTTAATTTTGCATTTCTATAGCTATGTTTTAATGATTTCCATGTTTTGTTATATGGTATATTTAAGGAAATTTTCATTATATTTGTATATTTGGAGAAATATTCACCATATTTGTATATTTGAAGAATATTACTAATGTACTAAATATTGTCTAATATTTAATAAATAAATTTTAATATAAGCGAAAATTTGTCTAATATTTGACAAACAATTACTACTATAATAGAATAGCAAAAAACAAAGTCACCGAAGTCACCGAAGTTATATAATGCGCAAATACAAAACAAGACAATGGAATTTAGGAATAAAATTAGTTACAAAGCGAGAAAATTCTTTGAGCCACCATTTTACGATACGCCTTCACGTGTTTGTTTCCCCAATTCACAGATGGACTGCCACTGATATATCGCTCAACGGTCATGCATACAAAAGGACCACAACTATGACTGTCCTTTTGCTTGAATTGCTCTGAATCCGGAGGACGCTTCCACGTAAATGTTCCACCAGTATCAGAGACACCTATCTCCTGATGCATATAATAGAACGAGTGTGCCAACACTAAGGGTAAAAGAAAGTGTAAAGGTGCCAAAGCAGTCACTCTCAATTTCCTCGCCTCCTTGTCCATTTTGTGCCATAATGAGTCAAACAAAGCCATATGCCGATTGTACATATCACAAACAACGACCACATAATGCTGGTTGACGAGACATGGAAATATAACCTACAAGTGCAACATATAATTCAATATAATTCACCTACTTGCACATTATTGCATTTAATTCAATATAATTAAATATAATTCAATATAATTCAATATAATGCACATAATTGCATATAATGCACATAATTCAATATAATGCAATATAATTCAATATAATTCACATAAAAAACATACCGTTGTAGCCTTAAACCAAGGTAACGTTGTCGATCCCATTCCACGTGCGTGAATAATGTCACGCAAAGAGTCGTGAGGCCTATAGTTCTGTTGCATGTACGCCAGTCTTGCCTCCAATCCTGGCAACTGCAGTGCCTCGGCACTCGCCATACCCGCATTCCAATCCGACTCGAGCCGATGCTTAAACACATGATGGAAAATACAATTACACTTATTTCACATGTACATAAATTATTCAAGCGTAATAAAAAAATAAAGATTATAAATACTTACAAATAAATCACATCTGCAGATAACAGTGCGTCCTCCGGTGTGCGAAGGGAGAACGTTATCACTATTCATCAGCCTGGACTGTAGACTCATCATGTACAAGTCTATCGTCTGCAAAAAACAATCTTAGTTTAGCTACATTAAATAAATTTTAACTAAAATAATATTTGATATTTAAATCAATTACCTCAGTGAAATAATCCCGGTCCATATCAAGCATCTGCCTGAAGTCATTAACTCTGAGTTGGAACCCAGTCTCAGAAACTGTAGTATAGTCGCCTGATGGTTTCTTCATAAATGCATTGTACCTCTTCAACATTTCTTCCCCGATGGTAATTGGTGCATCCCTCGGTACATATGCATCTCGTGGCTCTGGACTAAACGGAGCAACAAACTCCTCCGATTCTGGACTAAACTGAGCATCCTGTGACACATCGCCTGGTTGCGAGAAAAGTGGTGGCCATGGCATCTACCAAAAAAAATGACATAAGTATTAGTTTTATTTTAAAACAATAAGCTTGTAATTATTAAATGACAAAATAACTTACAGATGAAGTATCAGCTGAAGAGTGACGTGTGGTGACAAATGGCGCCTGAAAACGGGGCATGTCAGACACGGAGTAGCGAGGACCACTGCTAGAAGGCCTAAAATCAGGTACTGCGCCTGGTGGAGGGCTCGAGGCCTGAAAATCAGAAGGCCGAGCTGACTGAGTGGAAGGCCGGGCTGACTGAGGCATAGGGGGGGTCTGCCCACGGGTATGAATGATCGGCTGACTATGTCGGCTCGGGCCACAACGGATGGCTGATAATAGCTCTCCCATCCATCTCTTGATGGTACCCTTCAGATTGTCGTTCGTCTCAGCGATATGAGCCTTCATCTGCTCATGCCTCTCCAGCATACGTGCCTCAGCCTGCGCATGCCTCTCTAGCAAACGTGCCTCCGCCTGCTGCTGCCTCTCTATCATGCGTGCCTCAAAGGCGCTCATGACACGCTCTGTCCTGCCACCGCTGCTGCTAGAGGAGGACTCAGGCATCGGTACCCTAGCACGCTTTCCCATATCCCTCCTACGTCGCCGATGACGCTCTGTCTCCTCTTGATGATGCTCTGGCTCGGGTGGAGGACGCTCTGGCTCAGGATGAGCGCCGTGATAAGATGACCCCTCATGATCTGACTCGTCTACATGTGCGGGCTCCACGTTCCTCGTAGCCCGCCGACTGCTAATAGGCTGAACTACGAAAGGTGGCACTCTCTGCCTCGGCACACGCTGCTCGGCTGTCATGCCCCCCCGAGTAATCGGATTGCTCAGTGGCATGTACTCCACATCCAGGGGATTCTCACACTCTGTGGAGAGGTAATATGGACGTCTCTCCTCCTCCTCGTCAGGCACCAGATTCGAAATATTGTAACCCTACAAATGTTAGGGTAAATATTAATACAATCTTATCAAAAACTTAACAAATAATTAAATAAGGATTATAAATGAACATAAAACTTACCTCAGTGTCAAAACACTCATACATCTGCTCCACTGTCCCATTGAGATTCTTCCGGAAGTTCCATCTCACACACCGAGGATATGCTGAAGGGATGTCCCGTTGCCTACCAGCAAACGCTTCAAATCCCGGGATGACCTCTAACCCCCACACCATAAGTGCCCAAGCTGGGCCATAGAAATGATATTTTGGATTGTCGGGAATTTTCCTAATATAATTCCTAAGAATTTTATAAGAGTAAGCACCCCAAGGAAAATTGTAGAAGGTGTTTAGGTCCTCAACCAACGACCAGAGCCACGGGAATACGATTTTTTGCGAATCATGGCCAAATACAAAGACGTAGGCCATGAGGACAAGGGCAATGCGGAGATGGATCTCTCCATCATCATCATCAATGTTGTTTCGGGAATTTAAAAAACGGGCTAGGAGATCAGCACCGTTCATTTGAATGCCATTGCAGGCGGAGATAAAAAAGGACGATCTAGTCGGATCGTGCGGGTAAGTAGTGTTGAAATTTGAATGACCAAATCTCAATCCAGTGATCAAGGCATGATCCTCCAACGTGTACTCGACATCGTCCCCGCATATATGAAACCAAATCCCACCCCTAGTGTGGATTGCCCTACACACTATACTGTGCAAAGCTGGACATGATAGGTTACCCGGACTCCAACTAAAAAAATGACCAAATGGCCCACGCTGGAATTTTTGGACAAGTTCGTACCCACCTATTTGCAAGAGTCTAGACCTAATTTCTTCAATAATACCTATCTTATAGTATGTATTGGCTTTACACTTCCGATTAATCGAGTTAGGTCTGCGATACCAAGGCTGGGCCGACTCCTTCATCATTCAGTCAATAAATATAATTTCAATCAGTTCATATAACATCAAATTACATTAAAATTACATCATATTAATCAAAATTCTAATAATTTAATTGTACCATAATAATTCTCACAATGAATTACGTAAATCACCAAATCAGATGCATAATGTACCTAATTTTCACATAAATCAAACAACAATAATTATATCACTGGAAAACAGCATGGACCGCTGGTAAAACCCTAATGGACCGCTGGGTGGTTCCATCAGGCCCGAGCGGTCCACACGTATATTACCAGCGGTCCATATATACGTGCAATCTACATATTTTTCTAAATTCAAATATCATATATTCAAGTCCTAAACATGCATAATTAGAACAATTCAATTCAATAAAACATAATATAAACTTAAATTACCAAACATCAACAAACAAGCACGTAAAATTATGTTTTATAGCACCAAAAAAGTCAGAAAAATACATATAAACAGAAACTGGATGGACCGCTGGTAATTTCTCAAAATATATGGATGGACCGCTCGCCCTAGGCACGGGCGGTCCATCTATGTAAGACCAGCGGTCCACGCATAAATGGGTTAAGGGCATGCTTTTGAACCTGAATGTGCTGTGGGATATCTTCTTGACTGTCTCCCATGGTTCAGGCGTGTCCTACAGCTCCGGGGGTCCAACAATCTTCTCCAACGAGGGCAGCGGTCCAAGAGGCAATCCCCGGCAATCTCCGGCAACACTTCGAACCTTGAAGAAGGAGGGCAACGGTGGCGGAGAGTGGTGGCAAGGCGAGATGTCAAAGGAGGCAAGGGATGGACGGTCCAAGGAGTTGGGGGAGGATGAGAGGTTCAAAAAAAATACAATAAGGGAGGGGGGAGGTCTGTGGCTTGGACGGTCTATGGACCAAAAATATTGAATATTTCCTTAATATTGAACGGTCTATGCACCATTATTGGAGTATTTTTGAATCAAAAATATAGTAGTATTAATTTTATTAAAAGTATCAATTTGCTTACCTAACTTTAACTTTTTCAGAAATGTTTTTGACTTTTTCAGAGAATCTCACTCACTTTTCAGGTGGGTTCAATTTTTGAGGCAAAAATGGGTATTTTCTACATGTGCTTTGAGTAATTGGGTATTTTCTACATTGGATTTGTCAAAGTGGGTGTTTTAATTTTCCACCCTATTTTTAAATGGGATCACTATATATATAAAAAAATGGGATCAGTATTTAAATGAATAAATTAATGGGGGGATATAAATGGCATTCCCTATACATTCTCATTCCACAATCCAAATGTACCGTCCTTCACTCTTTCTTCCTTATCTTCCTTCACTCTCACACTCTCAAGTCTCAACTCATGAGCCTTAGCCCCCACCAACGCCCTTCCCCACTCTCCTAATCACCGCCATCATGCCCGACAATCTCCGCCTTCTAACCACCGTTATCGCCGCCCTCCTCCTTTTCCTTCTCACCCCTGCCGCCTCCCAGCCCCAATTCAACGAAGCTCCCGCCTTCCGCAATGGAATTTCCTGCGCTCCGCCGCACGCCAACTCCACCGGCGACGTACACATGGCGATGACGCTGGACTACTCGACCCCCTATCTCCGCGGCTCCGTCGCTGCTGTACTCTCCGTCCTCCAACACTCGACCTGCCCGGAAAACAACGTTTTTCACTTCCTGGCCATTCCCAACCACCATCCCCACCTCCGATCCACCATCCGCGCCACTTTCCCATACCTCCGCTTCCACCTGTACTCCTTCAACCCCGCCTCCGTCCTCCACCTCATCTCCTCGTCCGTCCGGCACGCTCTCGACCAGCCCCTCAACTATGCCCGCATCTACCTCGCCGACCTCCTCCCCACCTCCCTCCGCCGCATCATCTACCTCGACTCCGATCTCATCGTCGTGGACGACATTGCCAAGCTCTGGCACATCAACCTCGATTCCAAAATCCTCGGCGCCCCCGAGTACTGCCATGCAAACTTCACTCACTACTTCACCCCCAAGTTCTGGTCCACCCCCTTCTTCGGCGCCACCTTCCGTCGCCGCAACCCCTGCTACTTCAACACCGGAGTCATGGTAATCGACCTCACCAAGTGGCGCCGCGAGGGGTTGACGCAGAAGCTCGAGCACTGGATGAGGGTCCAGAAGCGTTACCGAATCTACGAGCTCGGGTCCCTCCCACCCTTCCTGCTGGTCTTCGCCGGAAATGTGGCGCCGGTGGAACATCGGTGGAATCAGCACGGCCTCGGCGGCGACAATATCCAAGGGCTTTGCAGGGATCTTCACCCCGGCCCAGTGAGCCTGCTGCACTGGAGCGGCAAAGGGAAGCCATGGTTGCGGCTCGACGCTAAGAAGGCTTGTACCTTGGACAATTTATGGGCGCCGTATGATTTGTACCGACACGAGAGACTCATCTCAGACAGCTGAAGGTTACCGCAGAGGATTATAACCCCGCGTTGAATTTAATGAGCCTCTGAGTTGGAGACAGTGAGGAGGATCGATTGCGGACAAAAGTGTTGAGGGATATGCTGATGCAAGCACTCCAGAGGAGGGGTAGCATCGGTATTCGTTAAATTTTCGGCTTTTCTTCTTGGACTGATGGGAACGCGGGAATTTACGACGTGGCGGCGGCGGAGGGAGGTGGCGCGGCCTTGCCTTGCTCATCACGATCTGGTGAGGTGGCATATATATATATATATATATATGAGATTTAATTGTGTTAAAGATTCCTACGTTTCTTAGCAGCTTAGCTTAGTGGGTAAATATATTTATACATTCTTGTATTATTATAGATTAATTAATCACGCAGAATATTGTCGACCTACTTTCTTTCTTTTGCGTTCTTTATTCTTTTGAATATCAAATTTTGTAATAAATTGGTCGTGTTGATGTTAGTAATTTTGTCTTTATTTGTGTTTAGCTTTTAGTTTATGATTTATTCCCCTCTCGTGAGTTTTGTTAGTATCTTCTATTATTCCTGTAGTTATCTTTCCTTTACTTTTCCCATGTACTATCATTTTGTCCTACGTGTCGGTCGAGGTCATTTGCGTAATTGGACATGGCTTTGCTTGATACTTTGATTGATTAATTGACTTTTATTGTGCAAATTGCAGTATGGTTTCTCCAATCACCATACGCTTCACACTAGCCCTTTATCATTAGTTTCTCCTTAATTTAAAGAAAAAACTTTTAGGGCGGGCTTTTATCTAATATTTGGTAGAAAAATTGAGTTATCTTAATAGCGAGATAAATCATAAACCCATACCACTATTTTATTAATGAACACAGACTAATAGTTATACCACTTTAATGTGATTATTTGTGTGTCTTGAATAGTAGCTAAAGATTATTTGTTATTTTTTTTTATCTTACTTTTTAGAAGAACTTACCAAGCAAATTACTAAGCACTGTTCATATTAATTATCACTATACTATTCATACTAATAATCTAAACACACCATTATAACATTTTAACTTCAATGAATTGAAATGTAATTTAAAATACTGGAAAAAGATTAAACGCATTTTATTTGAGAGATGAGAGAGGGAGAGATTGGAAAGACGGTGAGTGGTGTTGGGAGCTTAGTTTGTATGAATTGTAGTTCCCTTTATGGTTTATGCATGCATACAAATCATATATTCTTTCACCATTTTACAATTTTAATTGGACAAGTAAAAACTAGTTAATTAAGAGAGGAAATATTAAATAATAGACATCAAAATTTGAATAATCAATTATATTCATTCTTATAATTTGGTCTTTATTACGAACTGAATCAAATTTTCTTTATAGCATGAATTTTGCGATATATGTAATATTGATACAAATAGAGTTTGTTCATCTCGGTAGTAAAATATAGTGAATTGTTCATATTAATTAGATATTTTTTCTTTAAGATTATATTGATATTTACATTAAAAAAATGACTATATGATAGCTCTAAAAATTAGTGTGCGTCTGTTATTGATGTTTTGCTACGTTAGGTGGCAATATTGTATTATTAATACATTTGTATTCATGCACTATAAAGTGGAGTCCCTCTTATTTTTGTTGGATGCCATTATAAAGATGGAGCCAGCTTTACAAATTTGGGTATCTGGTTCTCATCCACCATTCATTCTCTGGAATCAAGATCTCCTAAAGTTGATGTGAGTACCTCAATTTTGCTTGGGATAAACCAGCCTTAAAACAATATCATGTACAATCAAATCCTGATCACAACATAAATATTTCACGATTTACCTTTATCGCACAACTTTAAGGGCGAGAATGTATATATATGATGGCTCAAATATATCCTTATTAGAATATTAATTAATAAGCTATTAGAAAATAGTGTACCCTGACTTCTGAATGCATACACAAAGTTTTGTCCTTTTAAAATTCTTAATGTTTGAACTATTATACTTTGTAAAGTTTTTTATTTTTTGTTTAATTTATTGGGCCTATAACTAGAGTGATGGATTTTTAACTCAGCCTAGTTAGGTGTGTTTTGCTTGTATCCATGAAACAACTTGGGCTTAACTTTACCTAATTCCTTTCCAAGTTAGTTGGGCCTAATGAATTTCAGATTAGGCCAGGAGGAGCCCAGTAAAATAAAAGCCTTCACCGCTCCAACAAGTAATGATTATGAGAATATGGAATTAACTTTTTGGGTTATTCCTCTTTATGTAATTTTGTCTTTCAAAAATAAAGCTAACTATGAGATGGGGGCTGGTGAAGCCCACCTCCCGCGATTAGGGGTCTCAATCGGTAATCGGTTCTCGAGAAAAATGGATACTGAATCAGTACTGGATCGAAAATCGATTTTTTGGAAAATAAGCCGGATTCGATTTTTAACTTTTGAAAATATCCGGTACCCGGTTATTGGTACTGAACCGAGTACCGGTTAATTAAAACATAATTAAATTAAAATTATAATATTAGTTAAAAAAAGATTAAAATATTCAATAAAAAAATATGTTAATTTGAAGTAGCTTTTAAATTTGTTTTATAATGTATTGGTTAAATATGTAAATTAAATTTGTTTTAAAATTAAATAAAAAAATAAAAAAATGAAAAAACCGGTACCTTAACCGGTAAATTGGTTAATCGGTATTGAACCGAGTGGTAACCGATAAAATTTTCGGTACTGGTACCAGTTCCTGAAATCAGCATTTTTCCGGTACCGTATCGATTGACACCCCTACCTGCGATTATAAATATTTTTTAATTTTACAAATTAATAAGTATCATCGATAACATTTTAAATAAAATTTTAATATAAGGAACATCAAACATAGCTAGTCTCAGTAGTCAATAACTCTGGTTCTCATAAACAATTTTTTTTGTGACATTTTAAACTCAAACTTAACAAAAAAAATTTAAATTTATATAAATGAACAATGTGACAAAATTAATGGAAACCTCTAATGGTAATCGAGCTTAAATCCATTTCATTCCGCTAGGTACTTGGTGGGACATGTTAACTCGGATCCTAATTGTCAAATAATTAATTTATAAAATTCCAATTGAAAATGTGGCGATGAAATTAAAATTGTGTGTATATTTCCCCTCATATTAAAAGTTAAAAATCATTAACCACGTTTGGAGCAAATAAAAAAGCAGTCATGTGAGGGATAAAATTCGATTAAATTAATAACGCAAGTCTAATTAATTAAAATGAAATAGATGGTCGGTTCCACCTAAGAAAATTAATAATGTAAGGCAGTAACAGCGGCGATGTTGCTGTGTTTGTAGGAAAAAATGAAGACCGTAATGCAATGACATGCAAATATAATTACAACTTATAAGATGAAGTAATTAATTAATAATCCAACAGTTAGCATGCAGTCTGTCATAAATACATATATAAGCCATAAACATAAACAAGGTAGCTGCTTAGTTTCACATGAGCTTCCTCTCAATGTGTATCGAAATTCGATACGCACTGCACCTAAGATTACAACTGTATAACTCAATATTCAAGTAAAGAATCACTGACACCCTCTTTTAAAATAATAATCACATAATCACCAACTAATTACTGCTTAATTACGTCTCTCCTTAATTTGCCTTGGAGATATAGAAAAGTTATCGAAGCAAAAACTCATAGTTTAAGTTCCCCCAGTAGTTTGATTTAATTTGTTTTTGGTTGAGAATTTAATTAATTAGTTTGTATATTTTCTGGCCATTTTTTTAATTTGGAATTATAAATCAGAATTTAACTTATACAGTAATAATATAATTTAAATGTATGTATATGAATGATTACACGTTCTTAAAATTTAAGAGAAACGCCATTCGCGACGACTGTAATTGAGCTTTAAATTTGTGAGGCCAGTCAGAATATATATGTAGTGTGAGTAGTGGCAGACCAACTTTTGCTGAAGAATTAGAATCATATATTTGTCACTGTATACCAAAAATTGGACGTACCTTATTTAGAAACCACAAATTCGACATGTGGAATAGGTTTTAGGCACGTTGCAAATAATTATTATTGTCACTTTATTACGAACTAGAGACGTAATAATGTAAAATTTTCGTATTTCTACTACTATATATCCTATCAAGTATCAACTTTCAAAGTGAATTAATTAATGAATGAATATACTAACAATGACTGCGAATTTCGCCTCATATCACATATATGGTAGAACTATATATGTGCGAATTTTACCACAAAAAGATGATCATGTTGAATTAGAATGGCAGGTATGAAGCACGAGAACTTCACGTGCTGTCTTACATTATTTCCCAGTACTACAACTCACATAATTTTAAATTAAATTTACAAGTACAACAAATATCAATTAAAAAGTGCACATTTTGTGTCGATTATAAATTTAATCTCCACCGCTCTTGCATGATCAGTCTATTTGAAATTCCAACACTTTGGGGCTTAACCCTTCTGTACTCAATTATATATGCATGTCAATTATGAGTTTGCCCATCCATTATTAATTTTATCTTCCTTTCAATAACTAATTAAAACATTTACCGCAATATAATTAGTTAAGTAGTTCGATACAAGAATTGATCTATCAATTATTAAATATTCATTCTGTACGCTAAAAATAAATTGCTTTTATTTTTTGAATCGTCCCACTAATATTAAATTATTTTAAAAAATAACTCTTTAAAATGTATAGATGCCATCACATTTTTATATTTTAAACTATTTATAATTTTATATGTAAAAAAGAAACAAGTCATTTTTAACGGGACGAAATGAATAGTAAATCAATATGGTGATGGATCGGGTGAATCGATTTCCGTGTTAGGCCAACAGAAAATAGAGTGAATTTTGATATAAATAACAAAATGGACGTGTGAGAACCACAAAAAGAAGGCTTTGATCACGATTACCAATATTGACCTTAGGGTAATTTTAAATTAGGGTTTGTAAAGATAGTGACCTTAGAGGAATGGGGAAGAACACGAGATAGCCTTTGCACTTAACGGACAACTACTTAATTTAAATTAATCGATCAGTGAATTGGGGTTTGAGCTATCTGCACTTGGAAATATTAAAAGAAATATGAAAATTAAAATTTAGTGGGTCACAAGACTCACAACCGTGAAATATCTCTGCAGCTTCTTTGGGGGTTTTAAATAAAATGGAGTAGGTTTTTTGGAAGAGAATATAAATATGGCTCGACTATTTGTAATTCACGTGGGGTTTTGACTGTTATTCTGATTCTATGGACACAACTTCAAATTTCAGATGTACGTTTATTTCTCTTTTTATACGTACCAAATAGTATCATTCGTTTAAATTAGCTGACTAGATAAATTTAATATATGAAAAAAGAAGAATATTATAAAGTTGCCATTAAAAGTAAATAAGCCTTTATATTTTACGACATCCTTAATTATATGCTGAAGTGAATGTAGTGTCTAGTCAAAAGCATGCATGTTTAGTTGAGATAATTGTTGTCATCAACCTTAAAAGTGGTTAAGATGTGCAATCCTAAGTAGGATTCAACTGAATTAATATGTTCTTTGCCGGTTTCATTAGTTTGATTCAACAATGCAATAATTTGGAAGAAATAATACAATTAATGTTCTAAAATAGGAATAATATATATATATAGATGAATGCGTGGGGTCCAAAACCAATATTTATTGATTATCATCATTCATCAACGTATATATATTGTAAGGTAGCTCGGAAATTATGGAAATATGTAGGCTGACTGAATTGCGACACCTGACCCATTATGTTGGTGGTTGAAGTAGTCATATTACGATAAATATTATTATAGCAATAATTTAGTAGATATATATATATAAAATATCCTATGTCTTAAATATATAGTTAGATTCAAGAAGACAATTATATATCTTGCATAACAGCAAATTTGAACAACTCATGATGATCACGAGAATTTTATGATTAATATAAACTGTATCTCTATGTAAATATATATATCTGGCATTTCAAATCTTATAGATTAATACAACTTCAACCGGGATTCAAGTCATAGGAGTGATGGTTAGAGCTTCAACTTGACAATTAGAAAGAGGTTTGAGCTAACCTTTTAATGATTTAGCAATTCTAAGATTAAGTTCGGTTGCCTATTAACAAAACCAAGCTTAAAATTTTCAATAATTTGTTTAAATTTATTAGTGTTTTATCTATGGGGATGAGATTATGTGTTTTATATTTATGTTTCATATTTCATATCCCATAATACTATCATATTTAGTATTTTAATTAATATTTTTTAACAATAAACAATTTATTATATGGTATAACAAATGAATATCATAATTAATAATTATTTGAAAAAAATATTTGAAAAAAAACTGTATACACTAATTTTGAATTAATGAATCCTAAAAATCTATATATATATATATAGATGTTGCTCTACAATAAAGTAATATAGACCTACCATTTTGGTTTGTGCAACTAAAGAAATTTTCTAATAAGCTGGAAAGTGAAAATACTCATTCTTTATTAAATAAGGAGGTAAAATATGTAGGAGTAGGAAGGAGATAACCAAAACAACTCTATTCTACTACTATTAGTGTAAGTAGTGATGCTCCCGTGCATAGCACGGGTTCAATTATTCTAATATATATTGTTTTATATTACTTAAATCTTTTTATATTAAATTAATGTTCAATCAATTTAAATAATAAATTAATAAATTGTAATATAAAAAATATTATTGATGTATATGAAATTATCGCATTAACAATTTCTATTAAATTATATCTCAAACATCATTCTCTATTATCTTTCTTTCAAACTAATTTGGTTCGGAACTCATCATAAGTTAACTCTCTTACTTTTGGATATTTCTTTTTTTGCTTCTATCTAATCCAAAATCCTGTTATAACATTATTAAATGATCGTAACATTTTCATATTAATTTTTATATTTCATATCATATAAAGAATTACAGTTATTGTCAATATCTTTAACTTAATATGCATATTGCTTATAGTTACATGAACGAAATTAAAAGATTTTATTAAAATAAAATGATGAAGAAACGGAAAAAAATAATTATATTTAAATGTATTTACTATTCTAGTGGTTTTTAAATAATAAATTGCACTATTAATAGATTTGTAGTTAGTAGGATATGATGATTGCTGGAAAAATTGCATAAAAGAAAAAATGTGTTAAAATTAAGAATCTTGAATGAATATATTTACATATTATTTCAAAAATAATTGATATCTATATATGAATTGGCTCCAAAAAGTAGTTACTCAAACTTCATTTTAATATATTAATAGACGTATGCATCAACATTACTTCTCACATAATTAGTAGACTTTGAAGTGTAATATGATATTATTGTAGCATCTTCTATAAGATTCTCATTTGATTTTTCATCTCCTTAATCAGTAAAAGATAGATGTTCCACCATTTCCACTTTGAAATGTTAGCTTATTCGAGTGATATGAGCTAGTGCTCTTGAATTCATTGTTATATTTAAATGTGCATATTGTAATTACAACAAATGTATTGTGGAAAGTCCCCTTAATTCATTTTGGAGAGATGAATCACAAATTTGTTGTTTGTGACATGTCAATAAATTAATATGTGTAATTTTTTGCGGTGATGAAATAATAAACTACATATAATCACAAAATAAACACAATACATTATCCTTCAATGAGTATAATATTTTTATTATTATATTATTTCATGTTTACAATTTATTAAAGAACGTAACCTTTTTGTTTGAAATTATTAAAATATGAAATTATTACTAATACATAATATTAGATCTGAACTTTTCTCAAAATTGAAATTTATTTTCATCTCTAATTACTACACGTAAATTAAAAATTAAGTGACAAAAAATATTTCGATTCAATTTGAGATTTTAAATTTTTTTCATAATGTATTTATGATTATTGGGTATCAATCAGTTAACGGGAAGAATCGGTACTGGACTAAAAACTTATTATCGAGTATCAATTTTCAGTAATTAATAAGTTGATAATTGATTCTTAAATTTTGAAAATTACGGGTACTCGAGTAATTGGTACTGAACCGATAATGGATAAGGTACTCGATTTCATATACTAATCATTAAAAATGAACTATCTCATAAAATATTTACCAAGATAAATTTAAAGTCAACTTGGAAATAACTTAAAAATTCATTTTCTAAAAAAAATTAATCGGTATAATCGGTTGGTCTGACACGCGGTACAAAAAAAAATTAGTTTCAAATAATCAATTAATCAAATACTAAACCAATTGACACCCCTACTCACAAAATTTAATCCTTTTTTGATTACACATTTGTCATTCTCATTCCTCAAATTGTAAATAACATATAAAGATGTTCAAATTTTTATATTCATATTTTTAAATGAATTTTTAATTAAAATAAATGTTTTGAAATATTTTATTATCATTTGTTGAATAGTCTTTGAAAATGGAAGAGTTTACACTAATATAATAATAATTTATTGAACTTTTAAAGCATTGAAAGTGATAAATATATATATATTAAAATATTAAAAAATTTAACATTGCTGATTATATAGATATCACAGTGAAAAGAAAAGAGATATTTAGTATATTATAAAATAATAACATGATATAAATATGATAAATATATATATTTGTTGAAATTTCAAGTATTTGTATAGAGAAATCAAATCTTCTCTCTCATAAAGGTTTTGGAGGGAAAATAAAGGTTTTGGAGGGAAAACTAAGCGAGAGAAGATTTGGCTTTATTATATATATAGATATATAGATTTGCATTATACAGAAAGCGAGCGAGCGAGATAATGCAATAATTAAATGAAATGAAAATGAAAAAGGGTATTATATATATTATAATATCCCAAGTGGATGTGGGGCCTTAGGAGGAAATGGGTGGGTGAGGTAGGGAGCTTTGTAATTCGGAACTCCTTCCTCGTTTCTTACATCCCTATAAATCTCCTCAACTCTCAATCAAACACATCTCAAATACAAATTATTACCCTAAACCAAACACACACACACTCTCTCTCTCTCTCAACAAAGAGGAGAAAATAAACAAAAATGAAGATGAGCAGCAGCAGCAGCAGCAGTAAGAGAAGTATTTCGAGCAGAGGAATTGCAGGTGTCTTAAGAGAACAAAGGGCTCGCCTTTACATCATTCGTCGTTGCGTTGTCATGCTCCTTTGCTATCATGACTAGCCCGGCCCACCCCAGCCCGGTCCGATCCGGACTCCTTTCCGTCTTTGATAGAGTGTAAATAGCACTTAGCGGTAAATTAGATAGTAGATATTAGTGAGAGAATTGGCCTAATCGAAATTAATTAACTAGCTAGGCAGTTTTGTAGTACTCTTGTCTTCGCCCTTGTTGTATTGTATACACTTATGATCAATATAAAAGATTATTTTGATTCATCATTTTCAAGATTCTTGCTCTTTCCTTTACTAATTCATTCGTAGCCATGAAATTTGTTATATATGCTCATTGGAACTCCAGTGCTTCATTTTCTTGAGAAGAGTTACGTTGTTAACTTAGGCAGCTCTAGCTATGTGGAACTTGATGGTGCAGAGATGTGATTCAGATTCAAGAACAAGTATTTTGTTTTCATTAATAAAATTGCCTGGCAAGATGAAGTGATGAAGGGTATAGTTGAGTTCGTCTTATATTTATATATTATTTGAATAATCATCTTATTGTTTTAGCTAGGTTAATTTGCAGCAACTCAAAAGATGGAGTATCAGAGGGGAAATTGATTTTTAATTCTTCAATTAAAGTGACGAGATCTCATTTTAGCTACTTAGGTCAATGCTATAATGAGCCAAACAATGTGACTAATTTTGTTTTTCTCTTTTTCTTTTTCTTCTTTTGCCTTCTTAATTTATTGTGCAAGTGCAGTGATAATGAGGTGGAGAGAAATGGCAATAGAATCTGAAATTGATGTTCGATTCCATATTTTTTTTGTACGTAATTTTGATAATTAATTCTCGACACAACCCTTCTATGGCTCTTGTCATATCATCTCCATATTTGGTGTGACCTTGTTTTACTCACCTCCATTTAGTATTGTATTCATCTATGTAAATAAGTTTGTTACTTAATCATATGTATACTAGCTTTTACCATTCTTTTAAAAAGAATGAAACTCAACATTAAACTAATCGAATTACAAAGTCGCGAGACGGAAATTGAACTCAAGATATATATAATGATTCGAACATTAACCTTTACCAGCTACTACTAAACTAACACACGCAACATTGTTATACCATTCTTTAATGAAATAATCTTCGTCCCTAGCTAGCTAAAAACCTTATGGCCGAGAGCTTTATTTTGTCTGATAAATAAGACATACAGAATACATGTGAGTTTAGCATTAAAAAAAATGCATACATGATCCAACAAGCTCAAAATTAGTATATTATGTGATCTTATAATTGCAAACTTACAATATAAAAATTTCTACGAGCTCTAAAAAATTTACCAAAAACAATATCAACCATGATCAAAAGTAAAACATATCTTTATCCCAGTAAATCAGACTTATTTATTTTTTAATGAATCTATGTAATAGAAAATTAAGGTGAGTTTTAATTAATCTATGTATATTCGATTGAATAATACAATGTCATGTTTCATACAAAAGACTTTACGAGCATGCATGCTTTAGTTCTAACTAGAAAAAGGCCTAGCTCTAGCTTAGGACTATTGCATAAATGATTAATTAGATCGCCAATAATAAAAAAGGCAAGATAACTATTTCTCAAAATGGTAAAGTATGCTAATCCTATAAATTAAATAATTAAAGCGACTTATACAAGAATGATTGCTAATTCTCAACCACGCCTTTTCAATTAGTCAAACAATTTCTTTTAACTTTTTTGGTAGTCACCAAAAAAAAAGCGTGCTAATTAAATCTTCTAGATACGAAATTAATCATGCCTATTATAATCTATATTTTTATGAGTGCCCATAACAACAATGGCATGCTAAACCACTTGATTACATTAATCATGACAAAAATCGTAGTTAGGTAGCTGTTTTATTTAGTTTGTCAGTTTGTAACTATGAATATCTTATCAGAAACCATTAAACCGACTCTTGATATTTGACTAAACTAACCTTATCTCTTGTTCATGAAAAATAAACTTAATTTGGTATTTGTTTGTCTCGAACCAAACGGCATTCACTATGCTCTCCAACTAAGCAAAATTAGCCATGCAAACTCGAACTCGTACTAGACATTTTTATATATCTCTTTGCATATTAATTTGTCAATTTTTTATATTATATCCAAATAAATTTATTGAATTAAATTATATTTCTTCCGTCACGCTATTGATGATCCGATCCGAATACTTTTGGATAGGTCCGTTATTAATTACACATAAATATATATATCATCTCTTTATTTTTTCTACACTTTATAACTTGTTAATTCTAGAATAATCGTGATGGAAGAAATGTGCAGTTAATAACTCAACAAACAAAGTAATAAATACAAAAAAAATGATAAAAGCATTGAACATATAGGCTTGAAATGGAGGAATATGCATGTATATATATGTAGAGTTTGGTCAGCATGGAACTCGTTTCGTAGGGCTGGTCAATTTGGCGTCCAACCCATAATTTAAGATAAAATAAAATAATAATGCTGATAACAACAATCAAGACTCTATATTTACATTCCATTGTTTATTCTAGAAGATCATCTCGTCCATTTTAGTCCATAGTTTGTTATATATTTAAACTGTCGCCTTTTCATTTTAATTAATTATCTCATTTCCTCCTTCTAGAAAAATATACTCTATGTTCATATAATTTGTTAACGAGTATATGCAAATAGATAGAAGGTGAGTACTTGAAAATTGGAGAGAATAAATAAAATGTACAAGTATTTATTATTAGTATTTAGTTAAATACAAAAAGAGTAAGGAAAAAGACAAGAAAATAGTGGTGTGGTGTCGGCCACAAATAAATAAATAGTTAGCAAAATAAAGCCGAAATTCACCCGACAATTTGTGCTGACTCATTTTGGCAGCCTTATCTTCCCCACGTGCACTTTCTTATCTTCTCCACTCCCCAACCCCACCACCCTCTCAATCATTCACCATTTCACATTTCTTTATTTCTCTCTTTTTCTTTTCTTTTTTACCATCACAATTTACTGGTATTTAAGGATGATAATTTGGGACTCAAATTTTGAGAATTTCAGGTCCGATTAGAGATCCACTACGATTTGAATCATGAGTTTTGAATTTTTTGACATTGAGAATGGGACTATCATTAGAACTTGATGAAATTCGGAAATGCCACATCTTAATCGGGTTCTCGATTTTTTTAGATTAATTTAAATTATAAATTATAAAAAATAAATTATATTTAAATTAAATTAAATTTTAATTATAATTTTAGTTTTATAAATTCGGTGTTTCTTAGTCATGATCGGGATATTCGTATATATATTCGGAACTTTTGAAGAACCGAGATCAAAATCAAAAGTAAAAAATTAAAGAATTCGAGACCAGGACCTCAGGACGGGTAGCCGGGGTCCTATCCCGAATCTCATCCCTATTGTTCAAATTCTTTAAATTTACTCCAGCAATTTCATGACCAGAAATCATCTTTCACATTCATTACAATTTCGTACTCTCCCAATATGCGCATGCACAATAATTGCTAAAAATCTTATGCTTTCATGACTTGCATTTTTGACGCACCAATTGGTACCCCATCTCCAATTCCACACCCTTTATTTAATTATAAATATTTTATTTTATTTTTGTATAATTTACTTTGGAGTTAAATATGTATAACTATTTTATTGGCCAAACTAAATATAGCCATAAGGGGGTCGATGTTAACAAAACTAAGAAGGTAAAATTTAATAATTGGAAAACTGATTTCTTATATTTGAAGGTAAAAAATTTTATTTTTAAATAAATGACTTTTTTTTATGGGACGATTACCAACTTTAATATGATTAAGACTAATTAATTATGTGTCTGCTTTACTAGGGAAATAATAATTATGTGGTTATATATTAGGAAGCAAATAATTGTGATTTCGTGAGGTAGCATGATCGAGAGTTAGCTAGGATATGGGATTGGCATCATAATTTGTGTTATTGATTTGCTGCCTTTTGGTTTTGGCCTTTGATTTGTGTAAGAAGCCGTTGCTAATCATTTTCTTGTAATTGCGTTTTATTATTATTATTTTTATAAATTATGAGTGAGGTTTTTGAATTTTATTGAATGGAGCCCACATACAGTCATCACAGTTGAATATGTAATGCTCTTGTTTGACTAGTTGTAGTTGTAGATATCTGTCTAGGAGAAATCTTTAATTGGGTGGTGGTGGCCCACTCAATAGCCACACTGAAATAAGTTAAGGCTGCTCACTCGGCTCACTCGGTATTTCTGGCGTGTAGGGATGTCAATCGGGTCAATCACTTGATTTCGAGCTAATCTATTCGAGTTGTTAGACTATTCGGTTCCGGTTAAATTAGATTGAAATTTTTTCGGATTGAAAATTTACAACTCTAATAATCATAAACTTTCAGTTTTCGGGCTAGCCCACCGGATCATTCCGACTAGAATATCTATTAAAGTGTTTAATATATACGTAAAATTTTTATGATTCTATATTTAAAATATATATATTTGAAAAATATAACAAATAAAATAAAATATCTAACATAGTTAAATATTAAAATTAAATATGAATAAATTTAAAGAGAAAATGAAATGATATTATACTAAAATTGTTTCATCATTATTATTTTAAGTGATTGATTAATCGATGAGTATGATAAATACATTTCTTGCATAGAAAATCAAATATATTACGTAAATAATTATTATCTTATTTTTCATTCGGTTAGTCGGGTCAACCCACTCGGTTTTTGGGGTAATCCTATCGGTTTCGGGTTTTTTTTTTCGGTTCAACCCATTCGGGCTAGAAAATATTGTGGGTAATAAATTTTCAACCTTAACCCTCTTCAATTTCGAGTTGGTCTTCGGGCCAATCCGCACTTTCGGGCCAAATTAACATCCCTACCACCATTAGACTTTTTTTTTTATATTTTATTTTCATATGCCACATACATCTAATATAATAAAGGGCAAAGTCATTTTTAATATCATTAATGTTAAAAATATTATGACACTTTGAATATTATTAACGTGTGATGGATCATTTGTTCCAATTCAATACCAATGTTAAGGTATGAGTTATTTATGAGTAAGATGGATAACAAATAGTAACTTTATTAATATATATACAATGTAGATCATGTAAAAAGCAGTTTTTTAATAAGAAATAAAAGGTGATCTCAGTCATTAATAATTGAGATTGTGTGGTTCAAATTCAACCGCATTTTTAGTATTTTTAAATCATTAAAATATTATATAAATATGTATCTAAGGTTAATTATGTAATTATATTAGGATAGAGAAAATCATATATTTAATTGCTAAGGTTATGGACAGTTTTTTAGGGAGGAGAGAGAGTATATATTTAATATTGTTTCTATAACTATTCAAATTATATGATACATAATATAGGAATTGCAGTTACCAAAATTTAATTTATATCAAAATAGTGTTGCTTATTAATTGCGAAGTGGTTGATTGAGAATTCGTAATTGCATTGTAATACATTTTAATTTGCATCGTAATACATATATTAATTGCTTTGTGGTATATATATATATATATTTTTGTATTAATCTAATTTATATACAAATATCTCTCAACTAGGAGTTATGTTCATTTACTTCGAAATTGTTGTTTGAAGAATTATATGATGATTTAAACAAATTAATTCGTTATCGTTGCTTGGAGAAGATTCGTTCATTAGCAATAACAGATGGAAAGTCAAGGTTCATTCATGTTATGTAGATGTGACTCGAATATATTGTAATGAGATATTATAATTTTTTGCATTAATTTTTGAAGTAGTTGCATTGTTTATTTACTTAAGTTATGATTTTGTATTTTTTTTGCGTAATTGCATTATAATATATTATAATTTGCATTACATACATATAATTGTTGTCTTTTTTGTACATTAATTCTTTTACCAAGTACTGCATATGTATATTTCCGAATGCATCGTTTTCATTTATTAAGCGTCTTTTTGTTGTTGCACTAGTGGAAAGAACACATTACACCACAATATTAGCCATTCCTGGTGTGCTCTCAAAGTCTTCGTCCTCAATATCATCACCATTGTGTCATCGTGTTCTTCTGGATGTTGTCGTCTTCAACATATTTTTTGTATTATTATTGTCAAAAAAATTATATAATTACAACCTGTAATATTTGTAAGTAGAACGATGCAATAAACATTATACGATAGTGCACGTATAAATTTATATCATATCACAAATAACTTTCACTGTATCAAAATATTCATGTTGTTTGCTAAATTAAAAAAGCCCCAATTTTGGTGGTGGAATCAGTTTCAAAATGTATTGAAACCCATTTAGATTCATGTGGTTTAAGATAAATGCAATAATATACTAACCTTCTTGGTTTTTAATTAGTATTCTTCGGGCAGTTGCACTGGATTTACAGTAAGATTGCACCGCTAATTCATCGGGTCTGTATGGAACTTGGAAGTCGTCGTCGTCTTTGACAGCTTGACATCGCCCCGATCTTCGCAAAAAGGTGGGATGCATCTTGATAATCTTGAAGCGTGCAATGCTACAAGTATTTTTGGAAAAATGAAATTGAATATGACAGTTGACTTTAACTTGAGAAATTATTTTAGTCAGTTGCTAGATTTATGGATGTGAAATCAATTTCAATCTTCCTGTAAACCGCCAAACATTAAGTAAACAAATTTACCCTTAATGCATTGTTGAATAACAATGCAACGCGTCAAGTAGCATCAAATTCGAAAGTTAAGGAAACAATATCATCTGTTGGATCAATTAAAAGGAGTGGACAAGATTACTTCCTATTTCCTATCATTTACCCTCTTTTTACATAAAACTACCCTCTCTCTCTCTCTATATATATATAATCCACTTTTAGAAAATATGACTATTTATTGAGACGGACTCAAAGTAATATTATCTTCTTGAAGTGGAAATAGGGGTGTTTAAAGGAATCTAAATCGTTGCAATTGAACAACTATTGGTTTCAGAAATTGTAGTTGTGCTTTGCAGTTTAATTTTGAATCATAATAATGTAGAGAGCCGTTGTTCCAAAAGTATAGAAATGTGAATTGACAGTTCGAAATCGTAACTACCGATTTGAAATCATAATCTCATTTTACCTAATTCATTTTATTTCTTATATTATAAAAAATAATTCTTTTTATAATTCATAAGAGTACATTCAAACTTATAAATACGTTAACAATGAAATAAAATAAAATAAAAATTAAATTTTGAATTTTTAAGAAAAATTAAATTTTGAATTTTTAAGTTGAAACGATACGTCATAGTTTCATAAAATGTAGATGAAAATTTATTTTTTATTTTGAAATCAAGTTACAGTTTAAAATTAACAAATGAAATAATATTGAAAATCTTAAAGGTTAAATGATGATATACATTAGTAAGTAATAAAAATAACTATAAATCTAAAACTTTTAATTATACTATTATTTTTTTTGGCAGGTTCAAAACCGTGACTAACAATTTGGAACTGCAATCGAAACTGCCCTACACAATTCAATTCCAAATAGTGAACAATCGTGACATCAATTCAATTCAACTTCTAAATTTTTGAAACCATGAGCAGTTCTAAACTGAAGATACACAAGTTTTTCTCTAAACATAATATATTAATATAGAATTAATAATTATTTCTCTAACAACTAAAATATACTTGCTCCGTTCCATTCCAATCATACACAATTTTCAAGATATAAAAAACTACTTTTTCTACTATTTTTTACTTGATTTGATCGAAAAACACTCACATTTTTTATCAAACTAAATACTCTCTCCCTCCCAATAAGCATGACATTTTTTTCCGATACGGTTATTAAGGAAAATGTATAAAATTGTGTATGAGCGATAAAGGTGGTAGAGTTCACAGCTTTTTGAAGATATAACTTTACTATTTTTGGAATGTATCATTTTTAGTGGGACGTCCAATAAGGTAATTGTGCCAAACTTAGTGGAACGGATGGATTAAAAAATTTTGTAATGAAAGAAGTACCACATATAAAACACATTAAATAAAATAATTTATAAAACCCATTAAGTAAAATAATTTATATTAAATATTTATATTATCTCCCCTCTCTTACTATAAGAAACTAAAATTTGAAAACTTACATTATATCTACTTTTATTAAAAATAACCCAACATTTTTTTTAACATTTGTGTAGGAAAAATGAAATAAAACAGAGAGGAAGTATAAAAAGCAATTCAGCTTGAGTTTTAGTGAGGCTGAGCAATACTTTTTGGACCATATTATATTAAGCTAACCTGGTATATCAAGGCTAAGCGTCCCAAAATGAAGGCCTACAAGTAGCTCGAAAAGACAAAGCCTTGGATGTTTCCATTTGGATTATATTTGACACATCTAGATGTAATTTAATACACAGAGTGCTGCAAACAAGATTATCTCGACGTTTTATTTTTGGTTTTACGATTTTCTGCTGTCGTAAGCGAATACAATTAGATTAGCTGACAATTATTGAAAAATGATGATCTTGCTAGTTTCTCCACCTGTATTAAATGGCCAGGTTGTGAAGGCCCCTCCTTCTTAAGTAAGGAGGGAGTGAAATGGGAGGCAGCACACGAGCAATTTACAACAAATTAAACAGCAACCCTCGTGATAAAAGCCCTTTTTGGACACAAATATGGACCCATCTCCATTGTTATTAAACTATGCTTTCTATCTCTGGCTCTTATATTGTTCACCTACCCTACATCATCATTTACTGCTCTCTCTATCTCTCTCTCATGATTGAAGACAACCTTAATGATCTGTAATAACTCTCCAAGTTCATGAACTTAAACCAGATGTGACCTTACAGTTGACAACACATTTCAAAAGCGATCACACTTTCGACAACTACAAAAGAAGATGCTACTTTACAGTTTACACTGCTGCTTCAGAGTTGGAGTTCAAGA
This sequence comes from Leonotis leonurus, assembly GCA_026898415.1. Taxonomy (NCBI): domain Eukaryota; kingdom Viridiplantae; phylum Streptophyta; class Magnoliopsida; order Lamiales; family Lamiaceae; genus Leonotis; species Leonotis leonurus. The sequence continues at coordinate 471,052 of JAPKLX010000021.1, forward strand.
GATCCATATCCACACTGAAATTCTATTTGTTTCATATCAATAAACCTTAGGCATAATATTTCATAATTAACTATGAACATGAATGAATCATCTAAAGCTATATCAAACCTATTTACAGAATCAACACTTGGTCAGTTTATGATGGTGAAATGACTTGATAAAACTGCAATCACCGTCAAATCAGAAATGTAGTTCCACAGGACTCGAATTTACCTTGCTCGGGTCTGTGGTGTAAGTGGAGCTATACATCGTCATATACATGTAGCCGCTCTTCAATGTACACGTGACAAATGGGGGCATCTCTTGCACTTCTCGCAACAAGTGCTGCACATATCAATAAATCACCATTAGCAAATATTCTAGACGTGAATACACGAAGGTATTTAACAACATAGTCGAAGAAGATACTGTGGATCAATGAAAAAACAGAGTCAAATAGCTTATGTGCATATGCCCATTACCTGCAAAGAACGTAATGCCTGCAAGGGAGCAGGACTATACTTATTTGATCATCAAAGCAAACCCGACATAGGATTTTTTTCCTGGAAAAACGAAATAGAAATAAAATTACAAATATATGTATGTAGATGGAAACTAGGAGCCTTTTTTTTTTTAACTTTTAAGTAGCATCTAGTCTCTGTGAAGTAAAGTTTAGATGAAATTGATGTTATGATTATTAAATTAATTCAAGCCCTTACATTCTACCTCGAAACACGAGACCTCCTGGCTTTTATATAGTACTCCAAAAGAATGTTTAGATACAGTCTAGTTTTAGTCCAAAAAATGAGATTTAAATAGAAGTTACACTAACATTTAGAAGTCTTTCAAATTCCTCCTGGCTGATATTTGTTATTTCTGATTGTGAAACGAGTGCTGACTGAAGCCTCCATATCTGAGAAAAGAATCAACAATATATTTCTTTGAGATTGAAGATCTCAAAATTTCAAACAAAATCTATTGGCATGGAAGATCACCTCCTTTGCTAGCTCAGACTTCGGCATTTTCTTGACAGTATCAGGGGAAAACGTATTGTACCTTCTAGGAAGGAACATAGCTTTTATGAGAAATTGTAAGATTAAAGTGTTTTAGAACTTTAATAGCATAAGCTTGTATCAAACAAAGAGACAAAAAGGTATAAGGGAAAGGAAAAAAGAGAGAGATAAAAAAAGAGAAGATTTCTAGAATGCCATTTATCTGTATTGAGGATGCATGAATGACACATAGTAAGTCCAGCAGTTTTGATGAAATTAACGTGAAATACTGTATCAGGGAAAATGAAGCTGTTACTACAGAAATTACCCTGAATCCCATGAGCAGTATAATCGAGCTTGCTCTTCACGACTTCCTTCATCGATTGACCACCACCCCAGTAACCTGATATCCACAAATGTTAATAGCGTAACATGGTTTTGGAAAAAGTTTATATATTTTTTGATTTATAGCTTTACCTTGATCCGCGTCACAGAAACCCCATATAGTCATAAGCAGTTGCAGGTAATCGAAAGCTGCTTCCCATCTCAGCTTCATCATTAGTTAAGAGGGAGATTTTCTCAAAAAATCTGTATATGGCAAACAAAAATCCAGCTCCTTGCAGCAAGAGAATAGGAGAGAACAAGAGTGGAATCGGGATATTTCTAACACCAGGAGTTCCCTAAAATTGAAAAATTATAATCATGAGTTCAACTCATAAAACAATTGATAGCTGTTACACCAGAATCTCTTATCCTGACTTACCTACCTCCAAATACATGAAGAGCATTATTTGAAAACCAATAAGGGGAATTTTCATGACATGCCCACCAATATCTAGCAAACTGCACACTCTGTTTTCTTGATTATCTTCATCCGGAGGTACCAAAACACTGTTACTCCAGTTGAAAGATCTGATATTTGATGAAGATGCTGCTGCTGCTGTAAGATGAGAACATCTATGAATTGCAGGATTATACCACTTTGTGCAAATAAGAAACGCAAAGCATTCTGCAACACTGAGAACCAAAGACATGGTTAACTGTTATAGCATACAACAGATAACAGTCGAGAGGACAAATGAAACAAGATATTTCATGTACCTGTAGTTTATGAACAAATCCCACCAGCCAAGAGCAGCCACATCACCTGCATATTATCCCATGAAAAACGAGAAAAGTAAGTACTTCCTCCGTCATGCTAAATGTGGCCACATTTCCTTATTGAAGTGTCCCATTAAAATAAGACACTTATCCAATGGGAAAAGCATTTTGCCTTAGAAAAATAGTGGTTCATACTTTCTAAAGCACAAAACATAACTTTCTTAATTTACATGCCCAAACCTTTGTGGCCGCTTATAGAAAGATGGAGGGAGTAACATTTATATTTGGGTCAAATCTCAAGAATGTTTGAATAGAAATATCAAGTTACCTAACCGGAAGTAACATAACTTTCTTAATTTATGTGCCCAAACCTTTGTGGCAGCTTATAGGACGGAGGGAGTAACATTTATATTTGGTTCAAGAATGTTCCAATTGAAATATCAAGTTACCTAACTGAAACTAACATATTTTATGCTGCACATCCATATCTTAGTATCATAAAAGGATTTAAGGCTGTTTTTCCAAAAATATTTCCAAACAGAATCAAATAACTGCACCTATAGAGACCATTTGAACTGTGTACTCTGTACAAGATAAAGATAAATTTGTTTCCAATTTAAGATATTCTGCAAGCAGATAAGATGATGTCATTAAATGAACCTAGAACGGATAGCTTATGACAGAGATGAATCAATAAGATTTCTTAGTATTAAGCTGAATTTACGGCATAGTTTCAGAAGGGTAAATGTTGTTGCGGCAATGAAGAAGACCATTGAGATGGAAACCCAAAAATGCTGAAGACAAAAATATTTTAAACGGTAAATAACTATATCTATGAGTACTTGGTCACAAATAACAGTAGCAATCAGTAACAGATTTCCCCTAAAAATCAAATAGTCTTATTTGCATATTAATAATATGGCTTAAGCATATAAGAATCTATTTCTTAACTCCTACAAAAGTACAAAGAGATAGCTTAAAATGTGAAAGAAGATGGCATGTAAATGTCTGTTTAGCAAAATTCAGTATTTGGCTACATCCATCTTTCCATACACGTCATAAGTATAAATATGGCCTATTCAAAAACACATTTTAAGAGATGCTACACTTAAACTTACTGGGAGAGTCTCCCAAATTGCCTCATCACTTATGTTTTCATCATCTCCAGGCATAAGGGCTCGACACTTCCTGCGCAGCAGAACAACATAAGAAGGAACTAACATACATATGCCACTTCGTGCTTATAGAAAGCAATGACCAAAAGCTCGAAATGCTTATCAGCATTTAAAATTGTCACCATATATATTAGGATTGGAAGTATTACTGAATGTTGTCAACCAAAATTGCAGTCTCTAGAACTAGCAGAGGCAGAAATACGATCTTCAAATTTACAGCTGTCATTTATGACATTATGAGAACAGGATGAGTTCATGATAAACATTTAGAAGTTTTACAAAAGAGTGTGGAGAGAGGCATTTCAATTAAAAAATTAAAAGCATATTTCAGTCTTGATCCTTTTAGCGATATTGTGTACCAAAGCAATAAGGAAGCCTACCATATTTTCTCTCAAGATGTACGCAGAGGAGATGTTCGAAAGCAATAAGCAGTGGTGTTGCCACAATGGCATGAAAAGGTGCCCACTGTGCGTGAAAGAGTTCGATGTAATAAGTAAAGAGGGACTAATTAAGCTGGGAGAGAAGGTCAAGTGAGATATTAAGTCAATGAAGTGTATCCATCATACATAGCGACCGTGAGGCATAGATGGGGCAGGGAGGGAGAATCTGCCTCTTGTCACAACCGCATGAAATAGCCAGAGTGGAGAAAATACCAACCTACAAATATTTCACAAATACAGTAAACTAAAAATATTAGAAACATGTAAAGCAAATGCACTTAGACTGAAAAAGCTTAGACTGCTAACAGAAGAAGGCAGTGAAAAAACGTGTTTGACACATTTTCTGTAGTTACATGCGAGGTACAATGTAACAAAACTGCATACAACCACAAAGAGGGGACCATAAATCAGCAACTTAAAGGAAGGGGATTCAGAATGGGGAAAAGCATAATAGAAAAGATTATCTCTGTTTACCGAGCCAACAAACATGTGAAAATACTAGGAAATGGAGGTCTTAGAGTGATGTTTTAATGAGAAAAAACAGAATTCTAGATTTCCATCCTGATATGTTCCTCTAAATTGATACTTAGATTCTTCATCCAAAATATGTGAGGGTTTATGCTAATCATGTTGGCAGCAACACATGTTTCATCATGAATGCTTTAAGAACTGGGATTTGAGACAAGAGTGAGAACTCATTATACCCAATTGGGAATTTCCAATTCCCATTGCAATCACTATATTATTTTTGAAACCTAAAATATGCATTATAAAACAGCATGCTTAACATGCCACAATGTGCCTCAAGTTTCTTTCTTTCCTTCAAACCACCCGTAGAAAACGTAAAATAGGTTATAAACTCCATCCCTTTGCATAAAGTTTGGGGGATGGTGTGTGTGGGGGGAGGCAACGTTCTCTGGTTAAAGAAAACCCTTCTCTCTACACTGAAATTTTTTGATCGGATAATTCATAATTGGGAGCATAGTCTAAGTCCATTCACCGTCTAGATTGCACATTAACCTCTCAACAAAAATTATTGGCACAATCTTGTTATAAACGCAGATTAGCTTAATGATCTCCATCAATTCAAAGTTACATCCCTTTTTACAGCATTTTCCAGGATCCCCCAAACCACAAACTTTTTAAATAGTATTCAAAAATCTGATGCAAGTCTTGCTTTAATTTAACCAAAATATAAACCAAAAAGAAAATACTAACATCCAATCAGAAAGTATGACCAAATTGAGGGGAAGGAATTAGCTGCAAAATGATCTAAACATGAAACGTTGAAACATGGCGCTCTAGAGATTAACGATATAAATTTCACAAGTAAGATAAAGCCCACATTTTTCAGCTTAGTCAAATCAAATCCTAATTCTTTAGCCATCAAATCTTAGCCCATGACTCACTACTGAACAATTCTCATTTCTGGTAAAGCTCAGTTAACATAATTAACAAAAATAAAGCCCAAAAAAGATAAGGAAACACACAATCACACGAAAAGAACAAGAGAAAACATACCACCAAGAGTAGTTGAGTGCACGATCAAGCTTGAGAGAGAGAATAAGAGAGAGTGAGAAAAGCAACCCATGAGCCACCACAACTTGAAGAGACTTGAAAACTCTTCTCCAACTCGCCATCTCCCCAAATAAGAATTCTATACACCCAAAACGAATACGGGGTGGAGAAAAAACAAAGGAAGAAAAAAGAAATGCCCTCGGAATTCCACAGACTCTATGTTTGTACGCATCTACAAGCAACGATTGATTAAGAAGAAAAGGTTTGAACTTCAATAAGCAGAAGGAAAATTTCTCTAAGACGACAACAACGTAAACGAAGTGCCGAGGGAGTCTTTCGATTTTCAGGCGAATGTCGCTTTTGCTTTTCCCCTTCTGTTCTTTTTTCAAAAAAAAATTATTGACGACTATGTCTGTCACTTTTGCCTGCAGTTTCGTTGGCGTGGGTTGATTATGAAAAGGTCGAATTTTCCCATTAGTTTATGGTAGGAAAAAGGATTCATCAGCAAATACTTTCTTAATTTAAGAAGGCGTTTGGTGCTGTTTAAGGTTCTGTTTGCTAAAGTTAAATGCAGCTACCAAATGCAAGCTGACAGCATTTTTGCCCGCCGCAATATTTCCATTAATCCCAAGTTTCTTTAATATGATTCGTCTATAAATTTTTCTAAGAATAAAATGAATCATCGTGAGCTGCGTACTCATATATAGTTATACTAAAAATATTTATTTTTATATTAAATAAAAATAAATTAAATTATACTCCATCCCGTTTTCGTGAAATGTGACCATATTTTTTATTGGACCGTCTCATTAAAGTGATCACTTTTCTAAAAAGCACAATAGTTTTACCTTTAAAATAATATCTCATACTTTTTAAAAACACCACACTTTATTTTTTTTAATTTCCATGTCAGATCCTTTGTGGTTGCATTTAGTGGGACGTAGGGAGAATTTATTTTTGATCAATTAATATAATTAACTTAATTTTACTAGTAATTATCGAAATCTTTAAATTACATACTACCCCGTCCTGTTAAAAATGGTCACGTAAATTGCTATTTTTCCAAAAAATAAAAATCTATACATTTAAAATATTAACTGCTTTTTTTTTAAAACACATTTTACTTTTTTAAACTCCTCGACGATATCTTTTAAAATGGAGTAATATATTTTTTCTTTATTATTTTATAATTAATAAATATTAAACTATATCATAAAAAATAAATTATCATTTAAATAATTAAATAAACAATAAGATAAATAATTTGTAAATACATCCTTTAAAAATATTAGATAATGCGTAAGAATAAATTAAAGAAAAGTAAATTATATATTTTATGCGACAGGCGAGAATTATAAATATAAATAAATCAGATATTTATTTAATTCATACAAAATTATTTTTATTCATATAATTTATTCAAACAAAAAATTAAGAATAAGATTAAGTCTGTTATCTTATGAAAATTTTCAATTAAAGGTTTTTGCATACATCATTATTTTTCAAATTCTCTTACAATAATACTTTCTCAACTAAAGTGTATATAACATCATTATGACCCACTATTAGACATTATGTATAATGTTATTTAAGGGTGTCAGTCAATTGATTAATCGAATATTGATACGTACTAGTTAATCGATAAAATCAGTTAAGAAATTATTTTTTTAATATCTTTTTCTATATTTCAAAAATATTAATTTAACCCAACAACAACTTATACTTCTCTCCTTTTACTAAAACATGCACTATTTGACCTGATACGAGTTTTAATAAAATGTAGTTGACTTAAATGGTAAAATATTATTAAATGTTAAAATATAGCTAATTTAAATGATAGTGGAGATTAAGGCCCACCAAAAGATGTTATTAAATGTTAAAATATAGGATTAATGTCTCTAAGGTCTACCTCGGTGAACTTGTAGGCAAAAAAAACCACCATTTTTTCTTATTGTCAAGTAGGTCCATTCTAATGCACTTTTGTTCAATTAAACCCAAAATATTGATGTGGTTTCACGTTTTTAACCTTGGTGTATGGAATATCAATAACGGTTGCAGAAAATCATCTGCGAATCAAATTTTGCATGATTCGCCATCCATTATTCCTTTTTTTCAGAGATTTCTTCTTCTATATTTGATCGTTTGATGCTGGGTTGATTGTTACTACATTTTTCAGATTCAATTGCCTATTTTTTCTGTTCTAATTTTCGTTTTTTTGTTTCGACGGTTTCTCCGTTTTCATCGTCGGTTCTTCCTTGTTCCGAATTTTTGTTTCCTAATGGATTGCAGTTTCTCATTGTTGATTAAGTATAGAGAGGAGACGTTGGTTGTCAACAATTCACAAGTTTCAAGTTTCAATGATCTGATTTCCGCTGTTTTATCGAATTGGTGTGATATCAACGTTGGTTTCTTTTGTATATGTTACTGGTTTACTTTTTACTCACTGATGGTTTAGTTATCTTCAGCTGATGGTTTTTTATTGATTTATGCAGTTTTGAACTTAACTTTATTATTCTATCCAGATTATGCAAAAACCAGAATAAACTAACAAGAGAACCATCAAGATAAATTTTTGAACCATATGCACATAATCTTAAAACCATTAGATTTGTTTTTCATACGAGATGGTTTATTTTTTATATGTTACTGGTTTACTTTGTACTCACTGATGGTTTAGTTATCTTCAGTTGATGGTTGTGTGTTGATTTATGCAGTTTGGAACTTAACTTTATTATTCTATCCAGATTATGCAAAAACCAGAATAAGCTAACAAGAGAACCACCAAGAGGAATTTAGGTTTCTGGTTTCGCGAGGGTTTTGGCAGAGACGAGCGAGAACCATTACATCAGACATTGTGAACCATAAGAACAGAGGTAATGAACCATCAGCACATAAGTAATGAACCATCTAGTTTGAAATCCAAAACCATTACTGTTTTCATTC
>JAPKLX010000021.1:479209-633237 GCA_026898415.1 Leonotis leonurus
GAGCGATCGGAAGCGTAGATAAGGAGATACCAGAAGACGAAAATAGTGCAAGAAGCGATCCAGAATTTTTTGAGTGATCTGGGAGTCTCCATGGCTCTTCTAGAGGGTGCGGCTGAGTGAGAGAGAGAGAGAGGGGGGAAGAAGGAGGGGACAATTGAAGTGGAGAGGCGCGATTTATATGGGTGGTTTTTTGGTCCATCCACTTGTAATTTGGGGCCGCATGATAATAAGTTTTTTTGATGGTTTTTTTTGCCCAATATTTGGTCATAATGGACCAGCCCGTCTTTTTCCCTAAAATATACTCTATCCGTTCCGCTAAATATGATCATGCTTCCTTATTGGGCCATCCCACTAAAAATGACCATTTTCTCAAAAAGTACCTTTAAAATACAACACTCATACTTTTAAAAAACACAACATTTTACTTTATTAAACTGCGTGCCGAACTCATTGTGGCTGCATTTAGCGGGACAGAGGGACTAGTTGATTTGAATGATAGTTGAGATCTGAACGCACAAAAAGTGTTATTGATGTCCAAAAATATAAGATGCGTGTTTATGTGGAGCGTACCAAAATGACAAAAGGTGCATGTTTTTGTAAAACGGAATGAAGTATTTTTCTAACGAAAATTCGATATAAATATAATTAAATTTGTTAGTTCCGAATTGAGTAAATTAATTTAGAGGTGCAAAAGTTCGTGGTTTATATAACTCGATTTTCGAAAAACCTAATCAAAATTAAACATTTTGTTGGGAATCCTTCACAAAATTTGATTTTGATGATATTCTTTCAAAACACACTTTAGATTTATTTCATGTCTTGCTTGCTAGACCCAGCCTGCTCATATGTAACAGATCATTTTATTAGAAGTGAACCTGATAGAAGAGCAAGCTTGTTTTTTTTTAGACCACGTTAGCTGATGACTACAATGTAAATAACTCAAATACTTTAAGTATTATGTCCTATAGGAAGTCATCTGGTTAGATAGTCTTCTAGATATTCGAAGCAGATCAGCTCACCTGAAGCAAGCAGACCACCTGATGAAGGTCGCTCAATCTGGACCAAACCTGCTTTCACCCAGTTGTTAACACCAACATTTGGAGAAATTTTGGACCAGATCACCTCGCTGGCAGTGGACCTGACCTGGTTGACCATACAAGCTAGAAGGAGTGAACCCGTCCCTTATAGATCATTTAGATAAATTAATTCAATCAACTTATTTTAAGATGTTTGAGGCCATTCGGTACTATTTTCTTTTTCATTACGAAGTCATTCAAAAGAGTCAAAATGACTAATGACTATAACTGGAAGTTGGTGTAGGAGGATCTTAAAGGTTGTTACTGGGAGCAGTTCAGGGTAAAAGTCAATTTTAATTAATCATTTTTTCTTACAATTTCATTGTATTCAAATCATAACAATTTTCATGTCTTTCTTGTAGAAAGAATGGATATGGGACTTTGCGCTTAGTGATACAGTGGTCTACGAGAAATGGTTCGAGAAGGCAGAAATGAGGTATAAGGACCTCATCTACACACTAAAGAGGAGTATGATATCGTGCGTGTGTTGGCCTAGTGGTAGTAAGGTTAATGTCCAAGGCAATAGGTCTCGGGTTTGAGACCTTCATGTCGCGGCTATTTAATTTTAAATTGTTAGTGTAATCCAATTTTTAAAGAGTAGGACGAGGTCCGAATACTAATTTGGAGGAGGCTTGGGAGGGTTGGTTGGGGTATTGGGCCAGTGAGGATGTTGTGGCCAAGTCCAACATCGCACAGGCGAATAGGATGTCAGAACCAGTTGGTCTAGGGACGAGTATTAGCAAGCATCAAAGGGGATCGAAAGTTGTTGAGGAGTATGCTGCGGAGTTTGTAACTACTTTAATTTACAAGTTATTTTTCTTTTTTGTTTATAAAATGTTATACTAACAACTAATATTTCTAATTTGTGGGTTCATGATGAATTGACATCATCCTAGCTTTTAGTTTCTCGCAAACTCTTAACCATATTTTACATAACGGATGATGACGAGTACACTTATTCGAGAGCTCGTATGATAATTTGCAGCAGGAGTTGATTCAGTTTCTTCTAGCAATGTTCTTCGGACATCTCCCTCTCGACACTAGTGATTCGTAGATAGAGATTATGCGACTGAACACTTTAATGTATTTTTGATACATATTTATCATGTCGTATCGTATCATATCGTATCATGTGATGACATTTATATTAGGTTTCGAATATAATTACTACTTATTGTCGATATGACTTGTGCATAACATGTAGTTTTGATTGTGGATAATATTATTAGTTATCGATATGCATCATATTGTGTTTAATTGCACAAAACAAATAAAATCATGCTCATATTTTTTTTTCACACATCGACAAAATAGCGACAGATCAACGACGAAATAACATACTATAATTTAACGATGAAATAATATTTCGTCGTTGCTTAACGATGGATTAAAGACATGAAATTTTGTCATTGATTAACGACGAACTTAATCAATGACATAATATTCCGTCATTGATTCGTTATTAACTCTATATATTTAACAACAAAATTTTCGGAGATGACGACGAAATATTTTGTCTCTGTTGCCGCTTTTATTGCTAGTGAATGCGCTGGCTTGACCCTTTTTATATTTGCAATTGAGAGTGCAGATAACTTATTTTCAATTGAACATTTTTAATATTATAAAGAATAAGAAAAATAATGTACATTTATATTGTCGATAAGTTTGTTTTTGGTGTGAATAAACATACAAAAATGATATTGTGTACGTGTGATTATTAGAATTATAAAATTTATAACTTATATAAATGGAAGCTTGATTCATTTTTATTTTTAAATTTAACACATAATTTAACTAATAAATGAATTTTAATTTTTGAATAATTTAATAATTGTAATAATCATATTTAAGATATTAGAAAAAAATAAGTGATAAAAATAAAATAATATTAAGGAAGCAAAAAACTTGAATATGCTCATGAAGTACATAAACAACATTAAAATTATACGACACTTCCATATTTTGGCCTGTAGGTATAATTATGCTAATCTTGCAGATTATATAACACGCTATTAAACCATATTTTCATATATAAGAATTTAAGAAGTATGGGGGCAGATTTCAAATTTAATTATGAACATAATATTCTCTAACCAACTGACCTAATACATATTTCAAAATTTTTAAGTTTTTAACTAGTTAATAATTTCATTATATATGTTTATAATGTTGAGTGAAGTGTTTTGATCTATGAATTCACCAGTTTATACATTTTTAGGGTATGAATTGATCAATGGGTTCATTAGTAAGTTATATAAATAACTTTTAATATCTAATGTTACTTTAATTTTTAGAATTCATAAATTTAAAAATCAGGAAATATAATTTTTTTTAAAAATATTTCCAAAAAATTATTAATTATGATTCGTTTTTAAAAGGAAAAAGTAGCAAATTCATCCTTATAGGAGACACCCTTATGGCAAATCAACCTCTATGGTAAAGTTTTGTTCAAACTCACCCTCAACTTTGTAACAATTACCCCCTCGCAATTAACAGACGTCTAACACCGTTAACGTTCTATTTAAATGCACGTCCAGAGAGAGTTTTGAGCAAAACGACATCGTTATAAGTCGCCCTGGATGATGTAGACGTGACGACGCTCAAGGAGGCCCGTTCGGGGCCTCTTCTACCAAATTCGTAGTAAGTTTTGAAATTTTCAGACGCCATTTTCATGTAGCTTCCAACGAAGCTTGTAGCCCTATTTGGACAGAGATCGTGGCGAATTTAAGATCTTAATTAAGTTCCCAAATAAGGCTTAATTTTGGGGAGATAGCGATGATGTGGAGACTGCATCGTTTCCGGCGAGGAGGAGGTGGGAGGGGAGAAGAAGAAGATGAGGAGGAGGAAGAAGAGTAGAAGGAAAGACCTAAGAGTGAGCTAGGCGTGAATGGAGAGGGGGGTGGTGGAAGGCATAAGACAGTGATTTGAATTTCCGGTGGAGGAGGGGATGATTGTGACATTAATGGGATGATTTTTTTTTCCGGTGGACGTTAAGACACAAATTTTCCGGTGGAGAAGATGAAATACATCAATGCAATGTAAACGGCGTTAGACGTCCGTTAATTGCAAGAGTTAATTGTAACATATGTTAAACGTTGAGGGTAAGTTTGAACAAAACACAATATCGTTCCAAAATTAACGTTCAATAAAAAGGAATAGGTTATCATCTTGTTTAGTTAACCATTTCCTAATATTTAATAGAGCTATCAAAATTTATCGAAAAACGGTATATCGTAATTACCGTACCGAAAATACTGAATATAAGATATATAAAAAATTTTGGTAAGTTATGATACCGCACCGATCTTTTTGATAAGATAAATGTATGATTTTCTAAATACCAATGTATACCGTCATATACCGTACCACAATGTATATCGAAATTATTTGTATACATATATTTATAATATTATATATACGTATATCATTACAAAAAAAATATATAATTTAGCAGCGGAATTTTTCGTTACTAAAATAAGAAATTTCGTTACTAAAAATGTTAGAAACGAATTTATTACGGATTTATTCGTAGTAATATCGATGGTTGCTAAAAAATTTAACAACATAATATATTATGTTACTATATAACAACCGAATCGTAACGGAATTTCCGTTTCTAAAATGATTTCTTCAATTTTAGTAATGAAATTATAATGAAAAATTACATTACTAAATTTTAATAACGGATTATTCCGTCACTAATTCTGTTACTAAAAATTGAACAACAATTTCTTAAAAATTCCATTGTTAGTCCGTTAAGATATAGAAACGAAAATTTTTTCCGTCACTATTCCGTTACTATAAAATGCATTTTTTGTAGCGTATAATCGATTTGAATTATAACAAAATTGTTTATTCATAAATTATGAATTATAATTATAAATATTTAGATAAATAACAAGAATGTGTGAGTTTATTGATTATTAAAAAGATTGAATAAGAACTTATAATTATTATTTTAATTAATTATGAGAAATATATATATATATGTGTGTGTGTATGTATATATATTTGTCACATAACTAAACAATTACGTTATAATTACACGATCTACTAAAATGAACATATCAATTTAAATAATTATATAACTCATTACGATGACATAATGATATTTATAATCTAAAAGTGTAGTTTAACAATATAATTGTTTTATATGATCATATGACTACATCTGTTTGATATTAAATATGACTACATCTGTTTGATATTTATAATCTAAAAATTTATTTAATTCGTTATAATATAATTATGTATAAATGACCAAATTAATTATGAGTCATATACCTAAATCTAGTTATATAATATAATAGTATAGTTAGTTAATATATTTGTAAATTAATTATCTGATATTAGTGGTTTATATCAAAAATTATGTTATTAAAAAATACTAACACTTAGTACGTTTGTGTATATATTAGATGTTGATTATGGGTGTCTTCATTATACTTTATTGATGCACATGTTTTAAATAAATAAGTTTTCGTATACCGTGAAAGAAATGTAAATCGAAGTAAGATAAATTATATGTATGTAAAAATGTTATAGCGAAGTTAAGGTATATCGAGAAGTATATATGATACAATAATAATATAAAATGTTCATACCGAAGATAAAAATAAAATACAAAGTATGACAATTTTAATATGTATACCGTACTATGACACCTTATTATGTACTCTCACGTTTTCCTAAATCCAATGCGGACGGTACGACAAGTTTGATAACAATATTAACAGATAAATAAATTTCAAATATTCAATATATATTTTTTTAATAAGTAATTAAATTAACTTCTAATTTAGTAGCAGCGGTAGAATTTGAACTAATTTAACTAGTACTCCCTCTGTCCCACTATTCTTGACCCATTTGACCAAAAAACACTCACAGTTTTGATCAAAGGGGCCAAGAATGGTGGGACGGAGGGAGTATAAGCTAACACACCTATATGCTATATTTCTTTTATCAAATTATAAGGAACCACATTTAGGTAAGATGATCCCGTATACGCAACATATATAATTAACATTAAACCTTTGAGCAAGATTAATTAGGGCAACTACAATGGAGAGTTTTTGTTAAAGCTCTATAAATTGTCAACTAGATAAGTACCCAAAATTAAAAAGACTTATAATGGTAGAGTTATAATTTTAGAACTCCAATACTATTTTATGGACTCCACCTACAATATTTACTTTCTATTAATAAAAAAAGAAAAGAGAAAAATGTCAAAAATTAATAAAATATTTTAAAGAGCGGGGCTCTTACAACAAATCTTGGAAGGCCCTTCAATAATACAATTTTTAAAAAGTGGAATCTATAAATTGCAATATACTAGACAAGAGCTCCACCATTATAGTTGCCCTTAGATATTTTATTATATAATAAAAGGTTGTCTATTCATAATTTAACATAATAATTTATTATATTTTGATTCAGTTTTCCATGAATTAATCGTATGTTTAAAGAAATAAAATTTAAAACTCTCCATAAATATAATGCTAGATGAAAAAGTCCATTACTTATACATATATATAATATCTTTAAAATTATATATTATAGATGGACAAACAAATGAAACTAAAGAAACAAGTGAGAATGGGTAAATATGCCCACTTTTAATATTTGCATGTTGAAAATATTCAAAACATCAACTTACATGTGGAAAATACTCATGTTCTTTTTTAAATATATAAAAGTACATGGAATTTAGCAATCTATTACACACTCTTACACACTTTATTTAAAAAAATAATTGACTACATGATTTACATATTTTTTGGATTATTATGTTGAGTGATATATATGATAGTGAGACTCCCTATATTATACAATACAACTTATAAACTTAATTTATATTCTACACAATTCACTTCGTATATCAAAGCTCCATGTGTATTCAAACATTCTATTCCACACAATTATATCGTATTTGACTTCAAAAGGCTCAAATTAAAGATATAAATTAGGTATTTGCCTTCTATATACCATTAAAAGCATGTTTATGGATGGACCTCTGGTAAATGTACCATGGACTGCCCAGCGTATGTGCCACGCACTCACCAGCGGTCCATGATACATATACCAGAGGTCCATGCTTTAAGTTATTTTAAATGATATTTGTTATGGTTTTACCGTTTGATAATATATTTTTAGGTAATTTTAAGATACATATGACATGTTTATTGTTTGTATGCTTGTATTAATTGCATGTGTACTTAATTTATCATGAATTTTTTATTTTTGTATTAAAAAATTACATCTTTGAAACATATAGCGATGGACCTCTGGAAGAAGTGGCATGGACCGCCCATGTGTATAGACGGGCGGTCCATGTCACTTCTTCCAGAGGTCCATGCATTTTCATGCTTATATGACATATGTGATTGTATATCTATAGTTAATACGTGAAAAAAATATCTTATGTAATAATTATAGCTTATTGCCGAATGGATTTATGCCTGATTTGTAATTTTAATTTGTAGATGATGGATTGTCAAATTGTAAACGTCAAACTTGGAGGTTATTGGGTTGATTGTACTTATGTGAATGGACGAAAGTAGATTGCACCACTTCCGAGAAATGGAATTTCGTTATACAATCTTAGATTTTGTATTAACATGTTGATGTCGTCGGGGACAGAGTACGAAATCTTTTACTTGTCGGCATCTCGAAGTGGGCAAATGATAAAATATCGTTTGACAAGTGATGCAGAATTGGTTGCTTTATGCATGAGCATCGCAAGTCCCACGGTATATGTTAGTTATATCAACCAATCTTCATTCGATATGAGTGGACCATCGCAAAGCTCAAACATGAATGATGAACTAGAAAATATTAGAAGTTTTGCAGCTTCATCGGATTGGTTCGATGAATTTTACTCTACAGACATGAACTTCGGTTCGACGAGTAGAGCCAATGAAATTCCAGACTTGAATGAGGCATATGGATATGGACAGGGACAAGGTCAGAGTGCAGATCAGTATCAGGGCGATTATCAGTATCAGGGTGATGATGAATATCAGGGTGAAGAGCAGTATCAGGGTAGGGGACATGAAGAGGAACAGGAAAAAGGACAGGGACAAGAAAATGTTGATTTTTATGTTGATGAAGAGGATGATGACGACGATGATTATGTTCCTTCATCTGAGAGCTCTGAATCTGAAGAAGAAGCTGATTTGACCTTTAACAGATCTGTTTTTGCTGAATTTGTTGCATGGATCCATGAGGAAGGAGGTTGCGGCATTTACTAGAACTTATGTATCCTAGTGCGGGTGATAATGATGACATACGGGTCTCAGAAGCATACTTAACCAATTGGTTAATTCCAATGGTACCTCCTGACTTCAGATGTGTTTTGTGAAGAAAATCTGTTACTAGAAGATTTGGCTGAAGGATCTATTTTTGATGATAAAGAGTAGCTTAGCCTTATAGGTGGTTTGTGGAATCTTGAACATAAAGCAGAATATCGAGTGACTAGATCAGACACAACTTGATTGTATTGGAAATGCAAGTTAAACAGTGATTGCTCATTCAAGCTGCGTGCTTGTTCCCATGGAGCGCAGTGGCTTGTAATGAAGTTCTGTGGCGAGCACACGTGCAGGGATGGTATCATAAACATTGGACCGATGAATGTCCACTCAAAGGTGATCGGTGCGTATTTTGCAAAGAAAATGCGAAACACAAATGAAATCATAAAGCCCAAAGTTATTCAGAACGAGTTCATGACTATGTTTGGTATGCAAGTGTCCTACGATGTGGCGCTAAGAGGTAGAAATCATGCTGTTGAGATGATATATGGTAAATATCATGAATCATACCAACTACTGCTTGGTTATTTGCATATGTTAGAGGTGACAAATTCGGGCACGATCGCAGATATCAACATTGGTGCAGACAACAAGTTTCGTCATGTATTTGTGGCTCTTGGTGCTTGTAGATCATCATTTGGCTTGAGCATAAGGCCGGTAATAGTAGTCGATCACTTGAAGGGAAAGAATAACGGCATTATGTTTGTTGCAGTTACAAAGGATGCAAATGAGCAGGTGTATCCGTTGGCGTATGGAATTGGCCCAATTGAGAATCATGAGTCTTGGGTATGGTTCATGACACGACTAAGAAGAGCATATGGGAGCACGACTCAAATATTGATTGTATCTGATCAACATGTATCAATTGAGCATGCTCGACTGTCATGCCCCCCGGGTAATTGGATTAGTCAGAGGCATGTACTGCACATCCAGGGGGGTCTCACACTTTGTGGAGAGGTAATATGCACGCCTCTCCTCCTCCTCGTCAGCAATCAAATTGGAAATATTGTAAGCGTACAAATTAGATAAATATTAATACAATCTTATCATAATGATAACAAATAATTAGATAATGAATGTAAATGAATATTAAATTAACCTCCGTGTCAAAACATTCATAGAGCTACTCCACTGTCCCGTTTAGATTCTTCTGGAAATTCCATCTCAGACAATAGGGATACGCTGAAGGGATGTCTCGTTGCCTACCAGCAAACGCTTCGAATCCCGGGATGACCTCTAAGCCCCACACCATCAGTGCCCAAGCCGGGCTATATAAATGATATTTTGGATTGTCAGGAATTTTCCTAATGCAATTCCTAAGAATTTTATAAGAGTATGCGCCCCAAGGAAAATTATAGGTGTCTAGGTCCTCCACCAAAGACCATAGCCACGGGAAAATAGGTTTTTGTGAATCATGGCCAAATATGAAGACGTAGGCCATGAGGATAGGGCGGTGCAGAAATGGATCTCTCCATCTCTTGATCAATTTTCCATTGTACTATATCTTCCATTAAAGATTGGAAAGTTCTATTTCTCATTCACAAATGCATATTTTTATATGCAACTCAATATCCTTCTAGGAGCAAGCAGCGGAAATGTATTTACGTCTCTCCCACAGAGGGAGAAAATCCTTTTTTCTATGGGGGCCAGATGGGTTTCTATGCTGCTACTATGTAAACTTCTCCGGATGGGGTATACCTTCATGGACCCGTCGGTAAATCCATTCCTTCCATCTGGTTCTGGTGGACTATCCGGAGGATCTGCACCGCTCCCCGATTTGCCAGGACCGGGTGATATCAGTTTCATCCCGAATTCGTTCTCGTGGGGAAGCGATACGAACAACCAGGACTCCCCCGAAGTGACTAGTAAGTCACGCGCAAGTGAAGTGGGTCCGTTTGAAGTAGCAGATCCTGAAAATCCGCCGACTGAACTCAAAATGGAGCTGCACAGATTGATAACGGAACAAGTCCGGAAAGAATCTGAAAGAGGAGTCGGACCTTTGAGCCATTTTTCCGGGCAAAAGGACGTCTACTCACAAGCAGCACACTCTATTATGGATGAGTTAGAGATATCAACAGAAGACCCCGAAAATATAAATGAATGGGTCAATATTTAAAAAAACAAAAATGACAATAAGATTCTTAATGATATGAAACATATCATGAAGGAATACCTTCCCTCGAAGTAAGATAGAAGGGGATTTGGTTTGACTGAATCGATTGCTCTATTTGCGGCCTTCTTGATCTCATTCGTATTCTGATCGATGATTAATAGAACTATGGACCGGTCTGACGGATGAACCGGAGAAAAGGCAGAGCCCTGCTCACTTTTCTCATCTGGTTTTGGATTGAATATGTTCTTTATCAGCCTTCAGAGCATCTGATGGGCAACGGATACGTAATCACAATGGATAGAAAGAAGAAATTAAAAGAGCAAAAGAACGTTGATACGAGACGTATACCGTCAATTGCAAAAGAGAGAGAAATCTCAATTCATCCAAAAAACCATCTACCTCCCCGCCTCCTCAACTGCTAGGAATTATTATAAGGTTTACGATTTGAAAGAAATTGCAACCTAGTCCTTAACTAAATAAAAATAGCAGAAACAACAACTAAAATAAAAGATAGCAACTTTTCAAAAATATCAGATGGTGCACTTACGCCTATCAAACTTATCCAAAAAGACAAGAGCTCTTTGATCCACATCAGCCTCATACTTGGTATTGTAGAGAGTGGGTTGAAGAGTTGTTGTCTTTTGACCTTCAGTAGTAGACTCACAGATTCTTCATTTTTCTTCAATAGTTCATATTTTAGAATAGTATTAGCATCTTTATTTCCTAAGTCTATTACATCTATAGGTCGTGTGTCTATCCAGACATTATTTGAATCCAAGACTTTTGATCTTTTCTGACTCTCGTCGGTTCGAGAAATCAAGATAAGAGGATCGAACCGTTTCTTCTGACTCTTTGTCAAATTTGATAAATGTTGGTTGATCATATATTTCATTATAGTTCTATGATTCAAAGTATCCTTTCGGATCAATCTATATTGATTGACTGCCTCCATTATGTTGTTGCTAGAAAATACCACTATTTTTGGTTTTGGATCTTCCAAATCATTCCCGCAGTAGATCCGAGCCCGTTATTTTCTGATCCTTCGAGAAAAAGATTCATTCTCTTCATAAAAAATAGGAGGTATAACCAATAAAGATTTCTTTTTTGATTCATCCCTGACCTCATTCAAGAATTGTTTTGGATCCAATCCATAGGAATCAATAGAAAAGGCAAATCCCTTATGATACACCAGATTCGGCTCATGATCATCTATGCTGCTACAGGAATTAAAAAAACGTGCTAGTAGATCAGTAGCAGTCATGTGAATGCCATTGCAGGCGGACATAAAGTTTCATTTTTTAGGAGTTGACATGCCATGCCGCTACTCGGACTCGAACTGAGATGCTCTAACACTGCTTCCTAAGAGCAGCGTGTCTACCAATTTCACCATAGCGGTTTGTCTTGACCCCATAATAACCTATTAATAAGAAATCGTCTATATTTAATAATTAAATTGGGTGAAATGTTTTCTAGGAAAGATTCAAAGCGATGAATCCTAAATTTGTTCAAATATGCACTTGAAGGTTTCTTTTTTTAGTTTAGGTTTTTTCTTTTATTGTGGATTTTAGACTCTTTTCGACTTGAACTCTTGTAAAACGGGCGAGTCCTACTATAGACGACCCAGTCGAATCGTGCGGGCATGTATTATCGAAATTTGAAGGTCCGATTCTCAACCCAATGACCAGTGCATGATCACCCAAAGTGTATTCGACATCACCCCCGCATATGTGGAACCAAATCCCACCCCTGGTGTGGATTACCCTACACACTATACTATGCAAAACTGGACAAGATAGGTTACCTGGACCCCAACTAAAGAAATGACCAAACGGCCCACGTTGGAATCTTTGAACAAGCTCGTTCCCACCTAATTGCAAGAGTCTAGACCTAATTTCTTCTACGATACCTATCTTATAGTATGTGTTGGGTTTACACTTCTGATTAATCGAGTTAGGTCTCCGATATCATGACTGGTCTGACTCCTTCAACATTCAGTCAATACAAATAATTTAAATCAGTTCATGTAACATCAAATTAAATTAAAATTACATCATATGCATCAAAATTATAATAATTAAATTAAAACAATCATAATTCTCACAATTAATTACGTAGAACACCAAATCACACACATATTTTACATAATTTTCACATAAATGAAACAACAAAAATTATATCAAATCAAAGGACTATGGACCGCTGGTAATACCCTGATGGACCGCTGGGTTGGTTCTTCAAGCCCCAGCGGTCCATCGACAATTTACCAGAGGTCCATCAAAACGTGGATTCTACGTATTTTTCTAAGGCCAAAAATCATATATTTAAGTCCTAAACATGTATAATTCGAACACAACAATTCAATTAAACATAATATAAACTTAAATTACCAAACATCAACATACATGCACGTAAAATTAGGTTCCATGCCACCAAAAATGTAAGAAAAATACATATATTCAGAATCTATATGGACCGCTGGTAAATTTGTCCGTTTTAAGGATTGTCCACTCGACATAGGGCTGGACAGTTCATCCCTAATTTACCAGTAGTTCACACTCTATCATGTTCATGGAGTGATTTTGAACCTGAATATGCCGTGAGATGTCTTCTTCGCTCTCTCCCATGGCTCTCCGACGAGGTTCAGGCGGCGGCGGTCCAAGAATGCCCAACATAGCAACCTCCAGCAAGGTCTAGCAATCTTCGACCCTTCAAAAAGACAGTCAGAAGAGGTACAGGTGGAGGGGAGGAGAAATTTTCGAGAGGTGCAAGGGAGAGAAGGTTGCGAGAGGTCCAAACTCAAAAGAGGAGAGAGAGAGGGAGGAAGGGGGGTGGTCCATTCTTAGTTTAGGAATAAAAAAATATTTAATTAAATTAAATTCCCCACTTTCCATAACTACTTTCACTTTTCAGAAATAAATGTTGACTTTAACACTAAATTTCAAATTTCCATACAAAATAGATATTTTTGACATGTAGATTGAAATTTTGGGTAATTTTAACATGTATTTTTTCAAAATGGTATTATAATTTTTCTCCCAAAAGATGATAGTATGTATAGTAGTCCTAGTAGGAATAATAATAATTATATAATAATATTAATACTAAAAGGAAACGAGCAAACGGAATTTTTCGAGTAGCAGTGCAATGAAAAACCTAGCTTGCACTTAAATAGAGTAATCCTCAACTTGGGCAACATACATACTATATATACTAACTAAACGACTCCTCAATTAAAACCTTCACCAAATTAATTGGTCTATACATTCCCAGTCGATGACAGTCCTTTACGGCGGAAGCCGGCGGCATACCAAGGCGCCGATGAGAACAAACACTTCACTTTCTCAAAACCTAGTATATAAATTAATACGTACTCTGACCTGACCTATATATAGAGTGATGAGAAAGAAACTCAGTAGAAAATGAATCAGCGTTGCATGATCTGCATTTCTTTGTTAGGTCTTCATCCATGCCTTATCCCCTCATGAAACTCCCACGAGATCTTCTATTTCGTCCCACGTCTCAGTACACTATTCATACACGCATAGATGATGAATCACAATTTCAGCTCTAAAATTCAGCTCTTTCCCATCCATCCCATTTAGTTAAAAACAAACAAACAACCCAAAAAACACACTAAAACAAAACCCCAAAAACAAAATTATAAAGAAACCCAAGAAAATGAAGCAAAAATAAATTAGGTTAAAAAATCCTCAAAGGGATCTGTGTTCAAGGATACTGATATTGGTTCTCTGTCTCTTAGCGCTCCCTGAACCGGACTCTTCATTACTCTTCTCCATAACCGCTTTAAGAGCTTCTTGAATGGAGCTTAACTGCTGCTGCTCATCGCAACTTGTGGAGGACTCATCCTCTCCAGTTATGAACAGTACATTCTTTATTCTTCCACCTAAAGTCGTGATTTCCGCTTTGACCGTACGTAGGCGGAGGGCTTTCAACGTCTTGATCAAATCCGGCAAGAGATCGGACCGATCTTCGCAGCAGATTGATGCTTTGATAACCGGTTTTCCGTCCTCGTCCGTTTCGCTATCGACCGTGATTTCATCGGTTTCGGTGGGAACGGGGCTTGACTCGGCTATAAGGGTGGTCTGGCGCTTCAGTTCCTTCACGTGCTGAATTACCTCAGCCAGTAGTGAAGCTTTGTCTGTCTGTGAAAAAAAATACAAGGATTTTTTATTCATCAAAAAACAAAAAATAATGTACGTACGTACAGATCCATGCATTATCCAACGAGTCTTAATTAATATTTGAGGGTGGAGAGTAGGGGTGAGAAAAAACTAAACTGATAAATCATATTTAATCATTTTATTAAGATTCAGTTTATTTGATTTTAGAATCTTGATTAGGTTAACGAATCGAACCCCTAGTGGAGAGGGAAGGTGGTTCCTATGGACAAGGTATATTTGGGGCGAGTTTGTGATACTTTTATATACGTAAAATGCAGCATCTCATATTATTTGCAATAAATTAATTAAGATAGTAAAGATTTAGTTATGGGTGTTAAGAATTAGTAGTATAATGTGTGCATAATTATGTGTGAAGTAGACTGACAAGAATGCTTCTTTGTCTGGCTTTTTTAGAGTATTTCCTTTTGGGATACTCCTATACTTCATTTTCGACTGCGAATACTGCAAGAATTTTCCTTGGAAGCTTTTCGACTGCATAATGGTTTCTCTTTATCATATCAAACTTAGCGATATTTACGCTTGTTCCCTTTCCCCCCATCCTATCCACCCCTTTCCTTGCTAATTAATTTCCATTTAATTAATTTCTTAAAATTTTAGAGGCATCAATAAAATACAGAGTATGAGAAAATGTCCACAGAATTTAATATCTCACTTTTCTATCAGACCTTCATTACTAAAATTTAATATTTCTTTTTAATTTTCTATACTTTAATTTTATTTTATAATTAACACTATATATTTATCCTATCTAATTAGGGTATATAATTCTTTTTTAATATTTAAAATCACTTTTAGTTAAATTTTATAGTTGATAGATATACTAAATATAATATATATATATATATATATAATTTGTAAATAGAATTCAAAAATATTTATAACTCATTCAGTTCGCATGATAAATCACTTTATTAAATATTATTTTTAATAAAATTTAATTGAAATGATAAATTTGATAATGGAATATAGAATATGAAACATGATAAATTTGATAATGGAATATGGAGTATGCAACATCGCATATGGTATGCACTCTTATGACATTATCTTACCTCTCACCGAAGGATCCACTCTGACAAAAATTCTTGATATTTTTTGTGCTTTCCAAATAAAATCTTTGGCGTTCCAGAATATTTCAAATAATTAAGTATACATGTTGGTATATAATCATTTAGAAATAATATCATCAGAGCAAAAGAAAAAAAAACTAACTAATACTAGTACTAGTAATTAATAACGATGAAATAGGGAAGGCTTACTTTGGTGGTGCTGGGGAGCAAGCTTCGGAGCTTAGCTAAATGGTTATTGATTCTCTCTCTTCTTCTCCTTTCAGCTTCGCTGTGACTCTTCGACGCCGCAAGCGCCTTCGCATCCATGATTTCTTGAGCTGTCATTTTCTGCAGCTCGGCGTGGAGGCCGAAGGGGGCAGCACCGCCGTGGTGCAGCGACTCCGTGAGGAACCTCAGGTGGCGGTCGGAGGCGGCGCCATCGTATCCGAATTGCATCCCCGCCGCTCTCCTTCCGAAGAGGCCGCCGCAGGCCGGCGGCAGGAGAAACGGGTCGGGGTTGTCGGGGGTGAAGTGGGCCGGATTTAATCCGTGGACCGGGGGTAGGTTCCACGGTAAGATTTGTGAGACCTCGGGGAAAGAGGAATTAGGTCCATTCATGTATGCATGATGATCATGAGTTGTGGTGTTGTGTTGCTGCATATTTTGGTGAATGTTAGTGAGGTTTTGGTCTTGGATTTGGAAACCCTCGATGTTATCTGTTATGACGTGGATGTCTTGGGAGATATTTTCTTGATTCTCTTTGTTGTTGGTGTCACACATAATAGTGTATAGGTGTGATGATACTTGACTTGGGAAATTTGGAAACTAACCCCACCTCACTACTGCAAAATTTATGTGTGTTGTGAAGAAGAAAATGGTATGAAACGAAGATGGCTTTAGGGTTGTTTGAAAATCATGCCATCTTTCTCACACATAAAGATGAAAAGAGAGAGAGAATAAGTAAAAGGGTGGGATCAAGAAGTTGGATTAATTTTACTTCTTCAACTGGGAATAGAAACAAAATGGGAAAACAGACCTCTCTGTCTCTCTCTCTCTGTGTTGTCTTTGATGAATTTTGGACTTTTGTTTGAAAACTTTTTAATTTTTCCTTCTCTTCTATGGCACAGCCTTTATATATATGGGGTGTGGTTTCTGAGAAAGTTGAATAGTGAAGAATACCCCTTTTATCCTACAATCAAATAACCTTTCAATATATTTTGTTGTACTTTAATTTGTTGGTGTCATTTCGGTTTATTTGTTATTTCTTCTTATATCACTCTCCACAATACAACAAAATGTATAAATATATGTTGAGATATTACTACTGTTTTTATTATTATACATAAAAATATAATAAATTTAATGACACGCTCTTAATCTCACTAATTAAGATTATGTTATTACTTAAAGACAAATGAATTTGCAATAGTGCAGCCCCACTCTATTTCCCAAGTCGAATAGAGGGATGGATGAAAGTGGTGATAATCTTGTTTCCTTTCTTCTTACGGCACTCTCCTTCCTCTCTCTTACCACATAAATATACATTTCTGTAGCTATCAGAGAGCAGAGAACTTTTTTGGGTAGTATATATACAGCATATTACATATTTTAATACGGCATATATGTTGCTTAGCGATTGGTTCAAACTTCTCAGTGCTGCTACGGCACAAAACAGATTGAGATTGAGATTGAGTTTTCAAGAGAGAGAATGAGAAAGAGAAAGAGAAAGACACAGTGAACACACTACACACACATTGTCGACCGACCAAAGACAATTTAATAAAGCGTAGTTATTACGAGTGTGTGTTTGTGTGATGATTAAAGAAAAAGGAAATAAAAATAGAAATAGAAATAGGCTATATCTATCTATCCCACGTTCTTCCATATAATGGCCTTTCTCTATACTATTTCCACGCCAAACCTTTCTGCTTCCCCATGCAATCATTGTGTCTTGGAACACACTTCCCCATTAACCCCTCTCCTCTCTTCTCCAGGTTCTCTTTATTCTTTGCATACACTTTCTGTATCTATTTATATGCTTTAGTCTCCCTCGGTTTCAGTTGCAGCAAGTATTCATGACATTAACTATTTGCTGCCTACTGTCTCTTTTCGGATTTAGTATTTATTTAATTTTCTCGTAAAACAATTAAACTGCATTTATTAGTGGGAATGGGATTATATATGGAGTAGTAAAAAAGAGGCTCCCCAAACGAAGAAAGAGTAGTGATGAAGGTGTTGATGGGGTATTATGATTTGGATATTTGAGTATGCTTTCTTGGGAAGTTTGAAATAATATATACAGATAAGTGCATGATGAGAAATGGTAAAATCTGATGGCTTTTGTTAGGAAACAGTAGTGTATAGTAAGATGCAGCTAGTGCTTCTTGTCTGGATATGGGGTGTTATGATTTGGATTTTGAATACTAGGTTGCTTCACAACTTTAATCAGGGGACTCACTGTAGTTGTCCCTTCTTTTAATATATCTATATGTACGTATTTTTGTACTAAATACTACTGTAGTACTATATTTATATATATTTAATTTTTGTACTACGCTTATGGTTTGTCAAATTGATGTAGTAAAGTAGGAGATTTATAAAATAAGAAAGCCGCATCTACACAAGAAAAGAGAGACAGTTCTAATATATATATTGTCCATGGTTTGTCGCTAACATGTTTCAATTTATTATTCACAATCTCGTAATTTTCCAATTCGATTATTATCAATGATTATTTATGGTCATGTCGATATTGGTGCTGCACAATATAATTAAATTAATTAATTACCATGTGATCAAAATCGATTTATTGCGTATAGGTTAACTAGCTAACACTATAGGGATATCTGTATTAATTATAGCACATATCAAAGTGTAAAATAGGTATATAATTAGTATAAACTGTAATTAAACGATATTGTAAGGCAGCTTCTTAAGTTATTTAATTAGTATATTTTGATAAGAATCACCTAATCCAGAATAGAGCATCTGCATTTCTAGGAAAAGAAAAAGGAATATATATACACACACACAATAGACAAGATCATTGAAACAAGGATGGTACTGCTAAAACAAGAAAAAGTGTTTCTCCATTGTTAGTAGTCTTGACCAACAAAAGCTGAGTAATTACTCAGCTAATAAAAAGCTTTGTTATAGCTAATAAAAGTCGAAGAAATTTATCATTAACCCTACTAAACTTGTCATCCTCTCTTCTTTTATTTAGCACCATTATTGAATTGACTGCTCCCTCTGTCTCTCTATCCATATTTGGTAGAATTTTTTTTTGGATTCCATCCGAAGCAAGACAACAAATAATTATCACTACTTCGCCGTTGCACACCTTACTCGATTTAATTACACTGTTGTATAAATATAATTTGGCATTTCGATTATAATTTCGTGTAACATTTGATATGGAATCATTTCAAATGTCAGAAGTAGTCCTACCAAGTAAGTAGGCTAAGTTTGTTCACTTTGGACAATGGTACATAGATGACAAACCCTAGTTCTGGAAAATAGTCACACGCATGGTTGCTTTAGTCCCATTTTCCATAGCCTTTTTGCACCTCTACTTTATTTATTTGTTTTGCGAGGTTTTACTTTTGCATAATAATTATTTCTATATACCCGCTCCTCTCCATCCCATTAAAAATAACTTATTTTTTATTTGTAAAATAAACACTACAAAAAAGTGACTATTTAAAAAAAAATTGAATTACATTAACATTAAATTACGTAGCCGTGTTAGAGAGGACTCAAACCCGAGACCTAAGCTTTGGACATTAACCTCACTACCACTAGGCCAACACACGCACGCTAAAAAAAATTGACTATTTGCTACAGTTTTTACGTCTCATAAAAAAATATATATATATATATATTTCGTTACATAGAATCATATGTGATGAAATAAATATCCTTACAGACTCGTCATATTAGGTTTTTCACATATAATATGATCTAGAAAAAAAATATGATTTCCTCACATTAGATATAAATTTGTAGTGAATTACAAAATTGTCACCTTATCTTTAAGGATTAATGTGAGAATATATAATTTCATCACATATGATATGAAAATGTAACAAAATTTATTTTCCTTACACAAATTTGCTACATATACTCAACATTTTTGTAGTGAAATAGTATAATACTCTCTTCTACCCACAAAAGTAGTCCCCTTGGTTTTTACACAAATTAATATCTTACTTTACCCCATTTATTTTATTAGATGTACTTTAGTCCCCTTTGCTTTATTAATGATCAAATTTGTCAAAAAAAAAATAAAAAATGAATCTACTTTAGTGAGACGTTTCAGTCGAAAGAAAGAGACTACTTTCGTGGGATGGAGAAAATATAAAAGATGAAAAAGTAATGAAGTTTCCACATTTTAAAGAGTTATTTTTGTTGATCATTTTTAAAAAACATTTAAATATTAATGAGACAGCCGAAAAAAAAAATTGCTTTTAAAACTTTTATTCATGTCATCACATTAGATAATATGCAGATTAATTTGCGGCCATTTCATTAATTAGATATATTTCTGAAAATGAAAATTACAATATATAGAATACAATATAAAAAGTTGATTTATCTTTATAAGTTATATGATATCTCATCTTTTATTATAACAATTCAACAACATTAATGATCAGACTATTGCATATTATATAATGAGAAGGAAATAATATATATATATATATATATATATTTATCATTTTATGTAAGTGATTTAAGAAAAAATAAATTATATTAAAATTAAATTATATAGCTGCGTCACGAAGAAGTCAAACTCAAAACCTAAACCTTAGACATTAATCTCGCTAGTAATGAACCAAAATTGTGATTTTTGTTGAATAATTATTATCCCATATTATATTTTCAAAGATTTGATGATAGCATCAAGCTAGCTAGCTAGCTCCACTAGTACAATGGGGCAGGAGAAAGCCCCAACGTACGCTTGTTCGTGGGGTTTATCATGACATAAGTCTCACGCTTCCATGACGTATGTTCCCTCTCAATTACGCATATATATAAGTCCTAACCTCATGGCTTTACTCACAAATAAATAGGCCTCCGTCGCCTTTTAATTATTAGATCACATTTGTTAATCATGTTTAGTGTGCTTGGTTTTGTTAAGAAAAGTGAGTCGCCGTACGGCCACCAACGGTTTTAAAGTTAGTATATACTACATGCTACTACAGTTATTTTCTTAATATTTAATATATACTTGATCCGTTACACTAAACTTGACCAAATTATCTTATTTGGACATTCCACTAAGCTTGATACATTCCTACAATAGTAAAAATTATCTCGACCAAATTATCTTATTTGGACATCCACTAAGCTTGATACATTCCTAAAATAGTAAAAATTATCTCTTTAAAAAGGTGTGGACCCTACCCTCTTTATCACTCTTACATTATTTATACACTCTCCTTAATAACCGTGCTCAAAAATTTTGTCTCATATTTATTGAGATGGATGAAGTATATAAATATCTATATATTTATGTATTGCCTCTGGTCCTCGCCACATGCTAGCTAGATTGCGAAGGGTATTATTTAATTTCCTTCAAATATTTTAATCCCTCAATCTACCAAATTTCTTTCCATTTTGTCATTTCGTCCCTCTAGTTTTTTCTCATTTTTTTTTCTATTTTTGACAACTCTTTCTCCACTCACTAAATTTTAACGTGAATCTCATTACCCACTCACAATAGATTACAAATCATCTCATTTTATTAAAATCCATCTCGGATCAAAATGAGAAGAACATTAGTGGATGGAGGGAGTATATAATATATACGGGTAACAAAGAACGAACTAGGCTGCAGATATATGAGACGAGACGATATAAGAACAGGGTATATATCTATATATATATATATATATTGCATGCTTGTTCCTTTTTTCTCAATTGCTTGAGGGGTTAGTTGAGCCAATCATTACTTATTTATGTGCTAATGATGAATCATTAATTGAGCTAAGATGCAAAAGAACATAATCCATGGTTTCAATAATATTGAGTGTAAGAGTGGTCCATATTCAAGAAAATTATTCACATGTAATAAGATAGTATAGTATAAAATCATGTACATGAACAAGCTAGCTAGCTAGTTGTCTTTCATTACTACTTTTTTCTTTTTAAATCTAATTACATTAATAATTAAATTATATAATCGCGTCACGTAGGACTCGAACCCAAGACCTATTGTTTTGGACATTCAACGGTTACGTTGCTTCTAAGAAAAATCAGAAAAATCAACCTTATGTAATGGATATAGAAATTTTATATATGCTACATTTGCGCATGTTGCACATTTTGTTGGCTCTAATTAATCATATTTATATTTTATTTTAATTTCTGTATATTATCTTTTACTCGAATAATTAACACCTTCAAAATTATTATATGAGTAGTTAAGTTTTCAAATTGTAGAACTTGTATAACAACCAATTAGCTCGATTTCCAAAACGTGTGGGCATATATATATGGTCTCTCAACAGATTTTTGCCGGTCATAATACATTTTGCATATTCTTTGTGGATAAAGATATATATATATATATATATATATATATATATATATAATCTTTAATTGTTTCTTACATTTAACTCTTTGTAAGTTAAAATGGTTAATAAAATAATCTTTTTTCCCACTAAGAATGACACAAAATTTTTGGATATGGTTATAAGGAAAGTGTATAAAATAGTATAAAATAATAAAGATAGTAGGGTCCACATCTTTTTAAATGGATAATTTTTACTCTCCCGTCCCAATAAGCATGACACAAAACTTTTGGGCACAGGTATTAAGGAAATTGTATAAAGTAGGGTCCCACACCTTTTTAAAGGGGTTAACTTTTAATATTTTAAGAATATGTCAAGCTTAATGGGACGTTCAAATAAGGGAATTGTGTCAATCTTAGTGGGACAGAGGGAGTACTATTTTAAAAATATGTCAAACTTAATAACGTCACGATAAGAAAATTATAACAAATTTAGTGAGACGGAAGGTGAACGAAAATTTTGATTATTTTGGAATTAGAAACCAAAATATTGCAAAAGTGCCTCTCTCTCTCTCTCCGCTTTGGTTTTCAATATTTTTAAATATTCCTTTTTTTTTGTCTGCCGGCTGGTGAGCGGTGACATTTGATTTTAGTTCCCTTTTCTTTTATTTTCCTGTAAAATGCAGAATGGGCAGAAAAGTAACAAGTAGAAATATGGGCGACTATTCAGGTCGGGTCGGGTTTTTTATTTGAAATTTTTAGGTACCCGACTTTAAAATTTCTAAAATTTCAATACTCGAATTTGAACCTGACTCGGATATTTTCAAGTCGGGTATTCGGGTTTTCGGATAATTTTTCGGTTTTCGAATTTTTTGGGTGTTCCGGTATTATATTTCGGGTTTTCGCATTTTTTGTATTAATTAATTATGTAATTGATTAAATTAAATTAAATTAAATATTAATTAAAATTGTGATTGAAAAATTATAATAATGTAATTAATTAAATAAAATATAAAATTAATTTATTATTTAATTAAAATCGGGTTTTTGGGTATTAGCTGATCGGATTTCGGATAATATCCAAACCCGAAATTTCAAAAATACTAATACCGAACTCGACCTAAATACCCGGATTTTTGGGTACCCGAAAAGATAAAGGAGAAAAGATAGATCACATGAAACTATTTAATTCGTTGATTGAGTTTATTTGTTGGAAACATAAAGTATACATGATCGCGGGTAATATTTGTTATTATATGTATGTACATATCCAGAAATTATTTACAAATTCTTATTTTAACTAATCATATGAATTTAGTGTTTCAATTAACAAGACAAAAACTTTTTCTAGAATCGATCAAATTTCAATAAATAAAATTAAATTTGCTTATAAATTGGCTTCCACGGTTTCCATCACAGAAATCTGTACAAGTCTACGACACCAAACGCTCTAATCAAACTGAATTGAATTAATTACTATCATCTTCCAGTTCGGTTCGTTTGTAAATTTGAAGGTTCTAGTTTGGTTCGAGTTTTGAAAACCAAACTCCAGTTATGTTCGATAAATTAAATTTGAACTCGAGTTCGGTTGGTTTATTATTCAGTTTAATAGGAAGTTCGAACTTGAGTTTGTTAAATATCCGAATTCGAGTTCGTTATTAAATTACTTTGTTAATATATATATATATATATTATTAATTTCATAAGTTCATCAACTAATTATATATAAAATTCGTGAACTATTTGAAGCTCAACTCATTTTTAAGGTTAGTGAACTAGTTTATTAACAAAGTTCGCAAATTATTTGAAGCTCGGTTTGTTAAAATTATATTCGAACATATTTACGAATTTTTCGAATCGAATACCATTAAACTCGAGTTCGGCTCGGAATATTATTCGATCTCAGTTCAAAACTTGTGTTTATTTCGTTTAGAAAAATCATAAATTTTAAATGAACTTTTATGAAGACCTAATTTTAAATAGTTTACAAATGTTTTGATTAGCTTAAACCGTAACCGACCGCCAATTGGAGCCCTTATGCACCAACGCAGATTTCAAAACAGAGAGTATTATACCACATTGATAATATGAAGAATGCGAGAAACAGAAAATAGCTCAAGACTTCTCATAGATTCATGACACATGTATACTAATTTAAAATATTATTTTAAAATAACAATCGTTGATTTCTAAACTTGATGGATCATTTGCTTAATGTTTTTCACATTTGGTGTTCTTTTTACAGGATTTGTTCCCGATTTATATACTTTAGGGTGTAGATCATGTGAAGAGTAAATTATTTATGAGAATGAAAATTATGGTTGTTTATTATTTTATAATTTACTGTCCATATTCACCACATATTATATTATTTATAAAAATATATCATAATTATATGAATCATATATATATTGCATGAACATGCATATTATCATAAATATTCATTATATATGTAAATATATACGTGAGCCAAATTTAACAAAATTTCTAATCTCACAATAATCTTGTTTTTTATACGACTTATAAACTTGCATGATAAATTCAAATCTTAATTTTGATTGAATTTAATTTTCTGAACAGAGACCAAATTTCCTGACTTATAATAAAATGAGAGAGATAATGTAACTTTTGGACTAAATTAACTTTTTAAAATGTATTTTATATGTTACATATATAATTTTCAGTTCGGAATGTAAAATGGGAGGTAACAAAAAGAAAATACAAATTAGATAATAATGTTTGTTACAGTAAATTTTGGACAAGGGATACTTTATTTTTCCGTAACTGGACTGGACCAGCATACGACTTATAACCAACCCTAGAAATAATAGTAATCGTTCGAAATAACAAATCTACAAATACATTATTTTTCTTTTTGGGTTACCATTTTTGTAAATAATAATAATAAAGTTTTTATATGATTATGATTGGGTTCAATTCGGTGAATCATTAATGGATTTAAGCCCGGATCTGTCTTTCGGTGTTCCTATGCCTGAAGTGAGCCAAAATCAATCTTTGTGCTTTTAAATTAGAATTATGATTCAAATCGGCCTTATTACTATTATTATTATTTTTCTGAAATCATCAACTATCATCGTCATATTATTGTTATTATTGCTATTTCATATCATTATTTTAATTTTGCTACTTTTTTAGGACGCCGATAAATTATTTTTCTTGTCTTTATAATAAGAGACGTACTATATAACGTCACGTCTCAAACTGATGAATTCATGAGATGTGAGTTCATGAATAACAGATTTTGTGTTTCTAAGTTACAACAAAAATATAACTCACCTAATAAAACAATTTTGAATAAAAAAGATAAGTTTTTTTCCTTTTAGAAAATTTATTATTTTTATGAATTATTTATGAAATATATGCATAATGAACAAATGAAAAATACCCTATTTGTAATTCCTATATGAAAAATACCCAAAATTTTTATAATAATCTCAATTGTCTAATTCAATTTCACATGAAAGTGTTTTGAAAATCAATAATTTGCTAATGAAAACAAATAAAGTGAAAAGTGGCACTAACACCACTTTATTCGAATAAATGCATGCAATCAAAAAAGTGATTAAAGTGTAAGTTGACTTTAGGTTTTAGGTGAGAGTGAGGCTGCGGGTATATGTTTTACTAGTTCACTTTAGCCAAAATTTATTGTATCTAACGTTTATATACTTTCATCCGTTCATCAATAAATTATATTTTTGGAAATAAAAATAGATCAAAATGTCTAAATACAAAAACTCGGTCGCGAGATATAGCCTACAGATAAAAACCCGATCGCACCATATAAAACCCGACCATAAACCGATCGGGTTTTTGACTTTTCTTGATCGGTTTTTTTTTCCACATGCAATACATATTATTAACATTTTAAATCAATAAAATCATGTCGTCAAAGTTCATATAAATGACAAAACCCGCTTTTGAAAGTAAACACGTCATGTTTGCATAAATAACAACATAATTTTTTTTAAAAATGCATGTTTTCAAGACAAGGTTTTAGCTCATCAAACTCATAACACATTATGCTTCAAAACTACGATTTTAAATTTAACATTAGCTCTTTCTTTTAGCCAAATCAACATGCGGTGTGATTTTCTCCTCCTTCCTTCTCCCTCTCTCTCTCGTCTTATTGAAGAAGCAGAACAGAAGGTTGTCGAATGAGTATTTATTGTTCTCCAAGACGTTGGATAATTATCAATGATTCAATGAATATTATTATTAAGTATGGTTGCATTATTATGCATAACATGATCATCGAAGATGCGATCAATTGAGTGTTTGACACCAAAGACAACTATTCTATTCCTACTGAAAAACTAACTTACAATGCAAACAAACATTTTAAAGATTATTTGGAAAACAATGGCATGAAAATAAGAAAACAGAATAAACTAGCCTAACAATGGCAATAGTCTACGACAAAATAATGCCAAAACATGTGTAAACAAATGATAGCTAGATAACATGGGTGGCATGCTGGCATTGCAAAGGAGAAAAGACGCCTAGGTAGAAATACACGTGTATGACACGTGGGCGCAGCAAGCTGACGAGAAAATGGCAAAATAGAGGGGCGTATGTTGCACGCATTATACAAGAGGCTAGCGTGCAATGGTTTTCTCTGATGGGGGCTCGCTTAAGAAAGTTCCGCTTGTTGCTTTTCATTTTGTTAGAAGTAGGTAGGTGCTTGCTATTCGTTCGCTATCTACTTCTTGAAGTAGAAACTTTCTACTTATTGAAGTAGAAGCTTTCTTTCCCCCGAACCTGCAACTATAATTATAGGAGGGTAAGCTGACTGTTCTAGCAAACAATTAATTCGTTAACCTCAATTCCATATGACACTGCAACTATCAATTGATGCTCTAATTCTGAGCTGCAAAGGGACCCATTGTTTTTTTTCTCTCTTTATGTACATGTTCAACTCTTGTGACTACTCTCTTCTTCCCTTCTCTTTTTTACTTTCCATTTTTCTTCTCCTCTTTAATTTAAATACGTATTTATTTTTTAAAATAAATAGAAAACCATCTATTATAGATGTATGTAATTACTGCTCCACATTTTTTAGGAGAGAGAAATATATGCAGGGGAGTTGTGTGGTTACTACACTGTCATTTGTCTGTATGTATATATTTATTGCAATGGAAAAAAATTACAAATATTTATGGATAGAGTACTCTCATTAGAAGTACTTCTGTTGGGATTCTAAATGATGTTCCATTCTCATGTAAGAAGTGACTTTTAATCCAAAAGCTTTTAAAATGATAAAAATAAAATAAAATAATTTATACGTGCATGTCTGCTCCCCTATTTACCGATCCAGAATAGATTTGTCATACCTGTTCATTTAGGAAATTAGACACGAGATACTAAGGAGTCCGAGGATACTCATACTTATCTTTTTTTTATTTATATATACTCATTTCATTATATTTGTCTTTAGACAAAAAGTGTTGTTTTTTAAATATTGTTTTCTAATAATTTTATAAGTTAGTCAAACATCTTAGCCTCTAGTAAATCTGCCACCAGCAAAAATGTCTATCGGTCGATGTTCATCATCATCCTTACCGCCATGTCCACACTCGTCGACATCCCAACCTCAACGCCAGCTGGCATCCCCTTCTCCGCACCATACGGGAGCCCCACCTCCACGGCCCACTCCATCCACGTCCACCCCTCTACGACCAGCAAAAACGTATATCGGTCGATGTTCATCATCAGCCCCACTGACATCAACATCATAACCATATTTGCTGCAATCACATCTTCCGGCATCCCCATCTCCACGCCAGGTGGCAACCACACCTCCACTCCTACCTCCACATTAGTCGGGAGCCCAACCAACTCGGTTCACCTCCCTCTCCACTTCAACCCTTCTGCCATCACACCAAGAACAACCACCTCCACCATCCACCCACTCCACTTTCATCCAAGGGGCCATCAAACCAAGGACAACCATCATCGCCCACATTGTCAAACACTACAGCGAAAATAGAGTCATTGTCAGTCTTAAGAGCTGCATTTAGAGCTCATTTAGTAGTTAGAAACACATTGCTTATGGTAGGAGTAGAGCTGACAAAGTGTCCAGGCTGGGCTAGTGTCAAGTTACAGGTCGGGTCGGGCTGACCTGAAATTAGTGAGGGATGTTAAAATCCAAGTCCATACCCGCCCATTACGGCTCAACGGGCTAACGGGCCAAATCGGCCCATGAATTAAAATTTTATTTATATAAATTTAAAATATAATATAGATCAATTATATTTTTTTTAAATTATAAAATAAATAAAAAATATGTCATCAAGACATAAATTTAATATATTATTATATTTAATGTAGGTTTGTTATTTTAAATTAGAGTAAAACAATAATTTTTTAATAAAATCAAATCAAATGTAATTTTTAAATGGCATAAATATATTATCATAAATAAATGTTAAATAAATTATAAAATATTAAAAATATAATCATTATGAGAGGAATATTGTATACTAAATATTGTAAAAAGAATCAAAATAATAATAAATGTATAGCGGGCCAAATTGACCCGAAGCCCACTGAGCTTTTTTAGCCAAAACCCATACACCCACCGGGCCAATGGGTCGGGCAAGTTTTTGGACTTCAATATTTTGAGCCCAACTCGGTCCTAATTACGGGTGGGCCGGGTAAGCCCATTGAGCCGAGCCTTTTCGGGATCGTAACTCCCCCACAAAGGATTTGGACCCAAGATCATGACAGACACTTTAGAGTTTGCCATGATAGAGATATTTCATTAGTTTTGGGTTACATTTCATCTATAATATTTGTGCATATTAATAAATGAGTTTTTTTTTCTCTATGCTTTTAATAATTATTACCACCGCAACTTTACCTCTCGCTAAAGTCGTGGTGGATATATTATTTGTTTGGAAAATTTTGTATTTTAATATATTACTTAGTATTTTACTCGCCATCGAATTATAAATTTTTTGCTAGTTCTATGTTTTCTCTTTACTCTCTACAATATCATTGCTATGATAATTATCATTTTTGGTTATATCCCTCAAGCCGAAAACGAAACACCATCCGCAATTCAAATTATGATATACTCCCTCCATCTCACTAAGCTTGACACCTTTTTTTACAGCACGATTATTAAAGAAAGTGTATAAAGTAGTGCAAAAGTGATAAATGTGGTATGGTCCACACCTTTCTGAAGAGATAAGGTGGCCAGCCCAGCCCAATCCACCGAGCTAGTGTCATATTACGGGTCGGGTCAGACTGACCCGAAATTAGTGCGGGCTGCTGCAAAGCTCATACCCGCTCATTACATGTCACTTGGCCAACGGGCCAAATCGGCCCATAAATTAAATGTAGGTTTGTTATTTTATTTTAATATTAATTAGAGTACGAAAATAATTTTGTAATAAAATCAAATAAAATGTAATATTTTTAAATGATATAAAAATATTATCATAAATAAATGTTAATGAAATTATAAGATATTAAAAATATAATCATTAAGAAAGCGATGTATACTAAATATTGTAAAAAAAAATCAAAATAATAATAAAAGTATAGCGGGCCAAATTGACCCGAAGACCACAAAGATTTTCGAGACCCAAAGCCCATATACTCGCTGGGCCAATGGGCCGGGCTAGTTCGGCCCATAATTTTTTGAGCTTCTAATGGGCCGGGTAAGCCCATTAGGCCGGGGCTTTTCGGGTCAATTTTGACAACTCTACCCATTATATCCTTAGTTATGTTGTTTCCCTTTGAATATTTGGTCACGTGCCTAGAAATCTATTAAGGTGTTTGCTCCTTTTCATTTTGTTAGGAGTACGTAGGTGCTTGTTGATCCCTCGCTGTCTACTAAATGAGCTTTCACTGCCCGCCAGACCCATATCTTTAATCTCAAGTAAAGTGAAGTCAAATCAATGAAGTGAACAGCGCAGCCTAAACTCTTTGTTTTGTTTGAAGCTTTATTCTACTTTTTGAAGTAGAAGCTTTCTTTCCCCGAAACCTGCAACTATAACTATAAAAGGGTAAGTTGGCTACTCCAACAAACAATTAATGCGTTAACCCCAATTCAATATGACACTGTAACTATCAATTGATGCTTTAATTCTGCGCTGCAAAGGGACCCATTGTTTTTCTCTCTCTTTATGTACATGTTCAACTCTTGTGACTATTCTCTCATTTCCTTCTCTTTTTTATTTTCCATTTTTCTTCTCCTCTTTACTTTTAATACGTATTTATTTTTTAAAATAAATAGATAACCATCTATTATAGATGAATGTAATTATTGCTCCACATTTTTTAGGAGAGAGAGATATATAGGGGAGTTGTGTGGTTACTACACCGTCATTTGTATGTATGTATATATTTATTGCAATGGACAAAAATTACAAATATTTATGGATATAGAGTACTCTCATTAGAAGTACTTTTGTCGGAATTCTAAATGATGTTCCATTTTCATGTAAGAAGTGTTTTTTAATCCTAAAGCTTTTAAAATAAAAAAATAAAAAATAATAATTTATACGTGCATGTCTGCTCCCCTATTTATTGATCCAGACTAGATTTGTCATACCTGTTCATTTAGGAAATTAGACATGAGATACTAAAGAGTTCGATGATACTAATACTTATCTTTTTTTTGTTTATATATACTCATTTCGTGACATTTGTCTTTAGACAAAAAATGTTGTTTTTTAAATATTATTTTCTAAGAATTTTATAAGTTAGTCAAACATCTTAGCCTCTAGTAAATCTGCCACCAGCAAAAATGTCTATCGGTCGATCATCATCCTTACCGCCATCTCCACACTCGTCGGCATTCCAACCTCAACGCTAGTCGGCACCCCCTTCTCCGCACCATACGGGAGCCCCACCTCCACGGCCCATTCCATCCACATCCACCCCTCTATGACCAGCAAAAACGTATATCGGTCGATGTTCATCATCAGCCCCACTGTCATCAACATCATAACCATCTTTGCTGCAATCACATCTTCCGGCATCCCCATCTCCACGACAGGTGGCACCCACACCTCCACCCCCACCCCCACCTACACACTAGTTGGGAGCCCAACCTACTCGATCCACCTACCTCTCCAGTTCAACCCTTCTGCCATCACACCAAGGACAACCACTTCCACCGTCCACCCACTCCACTTTAACTCAGGGGGCCATCAAACCTAGGACAACCATCATCACCCACATTGTCAAACACCAAAGTCCTGTCATTGTTAGTTTTAAGAGCTTCATTTAGAGCTCCTTTAGTTGTTCGAAGCACATTGCTTATGGTAGGAGTAGAGCTGGCAAAGTCTCCGGATCGGGCTAGTATCAAGTTACGGGTCGGATCGGGCTGACCCGAAATTAGTGAGGGCTACTGAAATTCAAGTTCATACCCGCCCATTACGGGTCAACGGGCTAACGGGTCAAATTGGTCCATGAATTAAAATTTTATTTTTATAAATTTAAAATATAATATGGATCAATTATATTTTTTAAAATTATAAAATAAATAAAAAAGATGTCATCAAAATATAAATTTAATATATTATTATATTTAATGTAGATTTGTTATTTTAAATTAGAGTACAAAAATAAATTTTTAATAAAATCAAATAATATGTAATTTTTAAATGGCATAAAAATATTATCGTAAATAAATGTTAAATAAATTATAAAATATTAAAAATATAATCATTATGAGAGCCATGTATACTAAATATTGTAAAAAGAATCAAAATAATAATAAAAGTATAGTGGGCCAAATTGACCCGAAGCCCACCGAGCTTGTTTAGCCCAAAACCCATATACCCGCTGGACCAATGGGTCGGGCTAGTTTTTGGGCTTCTATATTTTGAGCCCAATTCGGCCCTAATTACAGGTGGGTCGGGTAAGCCCATCGAGTAGGACCTTTTCGGGAGAATTTCAACAGCTTTAGGTAGGAGTATTCTTTGGTACAATAGCGTACCAAGGAATTGTAACTCCCCCGCAAGGGATGTGAACCCAAGATCATGACAGACACTTTAGAGTTCGCCATGATAGAGGTATTTCGTTAGTTTCGGGTTACATTTCATCTATAATATTTGTGCCTATTAATAAATGAGTTTTGTTTTCTTTATGATTTTTATAATTATTATCGCTGCAACTTTACCTCTCCCTAAAGTCGTGGTGGATATTAGTGGGATGATTGTTACAAATGCAAACCAGATAACCTTGCATCATCGTTAGTAGATTAAAATTGCACTAAACTAACCTCGTGGGCGTTTAATCGGAGAAACTAATTAGGAATTTTTTGAAGATCTGCATGCGTATAATAGATTCTCACACATTGCATGTGTGATTGAGAATGACACTTTAATTTCACACCATATGAGTTTTTTATAATGCGTTACTTTCGAACTTTGTGTGATAACGTGAGTATTATTTTTAAGTGATCGTTGTGTATTAAGTGAAATTTGAATCTCTCTTAATTTATTATTTTTAATTTAGTTATGTTGATCCACTTATTATAAATGATAATTTGAAGTGTAAAATTTTCCTTATAAGATATGACAAAATGTAAAAAGTTTATGTGGATGGAAAATATACAATTTTATTTAGTTAGATTTATAAATGTAGATATTCATTAAAAAAAATATGAGATTACTAGATGAATGTATTACTATGTTTTACTAAAGCTTAACGAAGTACCTCATCCATCTCATTATTTATGGTATATTATTTTTGAACACGAGTATTACAAATGATTTTTTGTTTGCAAAATAGTGTAATTCAATAAAATTGATTAACTTTTTAAGGGTAAAAGATTTTACTTAAAAACGAATCATTATTATTGAAACGCTTCATTATAGTAAACGAACCATGAATAATGGAAGGAGAGAGTATATTCGTTGCATGCAAATTCTATATATAAATTAAAAGACCACCAACCAGCCGAGACCTATTTTTATCCCTTTTTCTTTTGCTAAAAAAAAACAACGAAACTAATAAGAGTTTTGTGAAACAGAAAAGATAAAACAATGTGGTCCGAATTATGCAACGATAGGTAAGGTGTCAAAAGATGTATATGCATTATTGATTTTACTTATGCCCAATATAAATGCTGTCTTGTCTTGTGTCTATCTTTCATAAAGTGCCTCTTCTTCCCTGCCATTTATGCACCTACTCCTCTATCTTCTACTATACCATGCATCTTAATTTCTTCTTCCTTTTCAACCAAATAGTGCGTGATTTTCTCTTTCAGATATATTCTAGATCATTCATAACATTTATATTCGGGATCAGAACTTAAAAATTTTCAATTTCGAGATTCGAAAATTTTGAAATCTTGATCGGAACCTTCACCAAAACCACAAAAATAAAGAATTTTAAGACGGGAACTTCGAGACTTATATATAATATCACCATCATCGTCGCTGCTGATAGGGACGGGACATTTTTGGAAGGTTGAATAAAATACAAAATCGAAGGAAAAGGTAAGTACTTGCATGCGCAGCATGATGTGTTACGCTGTAATAGGTTTGTATTTCAAAGAGTAGTTTCATTATATTACGCTAGCTATAATACTTTCTTTTTCTTTTTTTCTTTTTTTTTTCTAGTTGTTGAAATTATATTTGGGATGAAATGGGACGAGGACTCGTATATATTTCACAAATCAATCTCAACTCGACCTCACCTTAAAATTAACGCATGCACTGCCTCAATTTTATAAAAACAACAGTTACATATCAATGATCGATATCAGACCAAATTAATTCCATTATGCTTTGAACCCAACTTAGTATACAATTAAATAGGATTTAGTAATTCAATTTTGCTTTCCACAATTCGTATTTTATAATTAACGCTATATGAAAAAAAGATATTTAGTGATGAAAGTATATTAATGAAGGGAGATCACAATACAAAAAATGACATTTAGCGACGGAAATATTAATAAAGGGAGATATACCCTCGCTAATTGTAAAATAATAGTTTTAGGGAAAGTAAATTTTATAATTAAAAGTTCAAATTTCATCATTAGGAGTAACTTTTAGTGACAAAATTTTTTGTCATCATTACCTCTCAATATTATTTCTCATGTTAAATGTCAATAATGGCGATATAATGTAATTTTTACTCTAATTAAATGTATGTTTTCTTGTAGTGAGATATATCCTCACTAACTATGAAAAAAAATAAATTAGTGAGAGTAAAAATTATAATTAAATGTTAAAATACCATTACTAATAACTTTTAGTGACAAAAAAAAATTTCTCGTCATTATTGTTTCTCTGGTTAAAAATTAATAATGATGGTATAGTGCAATTTTACACTCATTAAAAACATATTTTCTTGTAGAGTAAATTTTAATTAATTAATTTATTTTAATTTTATATAATATATATTAGACTTCGTCACATCCAAATAGATCATATAATTAGTTTTTAAAATTTTAATCTTTAAATAACTGTTAATTGTGATTCATTATATGAAAATAATTTATTATTAAATATATTAATTAAAATAATAAATTTGATTGTGCGACAAGTGTGAGATACAAATGTGAAACACTAGATTTTGTCCTGTAAAATTATTAGATATATATGTAAATTGGAGATGAAACTTGTTTTTGTATATATGATTAATATATTATAATAGTCATTCTTAAAAAAATTAGTACATAATAGCCATTAAAATTTAAACATGTCAATTATAGCTACTTTTTCTATAAATTTACTAATTTAACTTTAATGATCATCCAATTATTCATAAAATCACTATCGCCGTCGTAATCGTCTCCGTCGCAGCCATTGCCATCACTGTTGTCGTTTGTAATTGCACGAATTACATGAACACGACGAGTTTGAGTTATGTTCGTATAATAACATGACTAAGATGGTAACATACTAAAGAAATTATACGAGCACGACGAGTTTTGGTTATGTTCGTTTAATAACACGACCAAGATAAGCATACTAAAGAAATTACATGAACACGACAAGTTTTGGTTGTGTTCGTGTAATCATACAATCAAGATGATTAGTGTTTAGTTTAGAGTTTAAGTTTTATGGTTTAGTTTAGGGGTTTTTTAGGGTTTAGTTTATGAAATTTTTATAATGTTTTAGTTTAGGGTTTAGAATTTAGTTTTAACACATCAAGTTTTTGTTGTGCTCGTGTAATCATACGAACAAAATTCTAGCATAATAAGGTAATTACACGAGCACGACGAGTTTTTGTTGATTTCGTGTAATCACACGACCAAAATTCTAACATAACAAGGTAATTACATGACCACAACGAGTCTTTATTATGATCGTGTAACCACACAACCAAGATGACAACATACTAAAGAAATTACACGAGCATGACAAGTTTTTCTCGTGTAATCGCACAATCAATTTTCGTGTAATCACATAATTAAGGTTAAGTAAATAAGAGTAATTTTGTAAGTATGATTAGTTTTTACTTTTTTTTCAAGCTACTATTATTTACTTTTCTTTTTGAAAAGTGGTTATATATATATATATATATATATATTATTAAACTCGAGATTGAGCTTAACTGGTTGGATGATATTTAATATCTCGAATTAAACTTTTGGTGGTTATGTAAGTCGAATATTGCTGGATATGGTAGAGAGGGCCTTTCTTATTCAGATTGTGACCTTGAAAAATTCTTTTTGAGCGATAAATTCTGCATCCTATCAGCCAACATCGAGTCAATGCAGGAAAGATTCTTGGTGCACTTGCTCTACCATGACTGCAATATTTGAATGACAATAAATAAGAAATAAATATAATTATCATAGAAAATATTATATATTCTGAAATCAAGTCATGATTATATCTAAGTTATATATGTACAAGCCAGTAGGATGAACCACGGAGTGTTAGTAAATAATAGGATTAATTGA
The DNA here is from genome assembly GCA_026898415.1 of Leonotis leonurus. NCBI lineage: Eukaryota > Viridiplantae > Streptophyta > Magnoliopsida > Lamiales > Lamiaceae > Leonotis > Leonotis leonurus. Next base: position 515,371 of record JAPKLX010000021.1, read on the forward strand.
CAAGAGTGGTCCTTGTAAATATTATTGGGTCAATAAATATGAAACAAGAAACTTTGGTACTTAATTGTATGCAAGTAGCTAGCTTGAAGTTTTGACCGTCCCCTAATTACTAATAATAAATTGATCATATCATTGTTTATCAATTATCATCCATTAATTATAATATCTATATTAATTATTGGGTAAATATTAAAATACCCACTTTAAAAAAGTAGTAAGAGATAAAAAAAAATATTCACTTTAAAATAAAAGATAAAAAATTATTCACTTTATATGATAACATGATAAATTTCCTCGTGTGCTCATATTATTCAAATTCAAAATAACTTGAATGTATAACATGAACACGTAATGAAATTCCTCATGTTATCATATAAAGTGGACAATTTAATAGAAGTAACTAGGATATGATTAATTAAAATAAATTAATCTTAATTAGAATTTATTGATCAGTACCAATTAGAATTAGATAGAATTTTCGTTGATTACATACAAAAAGCTGGTAAAAAAAAAAGAGGCAAAATATAAAATAGCCAAAAAAGATTATAAAAGACAAATAATAGCCACCAACATAATAATAGTTAAATTCTAGTCATTTATAAATTTCTTGTACTAAAATACCCTTGTAATTATATTTTACATTTTTGAGTATGAATAGTATGAATTGTATCGAATCATACCATTCATACGTGATACCTAATTTTATTAAACTGTATGTACGTATGGATCGTATGAATTGTATCGAATCGTACCACTCATACGTGATATTTAATTTTATTAAACTGTATGTATGTATGAATCGTATGAATGAATATTATTCATACTTTTCATACCATTCGTACCATTCGTACAATTCATACAATTAAGTAGAGGGGCATTTATAATAATTCACATTCAAAATAGCCAGAATTTAAATAGTATTATGTTTGTGGCTATTATTTGTCTTTTACTATCTTTTTTGGCTAGTTTGTATAATTAACTCAAAAAAAAGAACTTCAGTAGAAGTGTTTGAATTATTGCTTGCCCGAGCGTTTGGCGGACATTACACAAGTGCTCTCGTCATACAAGCTATATAAAGCACCAAATCCAATCGAGTCATAATAAATATATATATAGATCAGTGACTATTGACTAACTTTGTAATCAAATTTAAGTCAGCAATTAATTAGATTTTCCATAAACATGCAGTTTTTAGGTGGAATTCGTCATAACTGAACTCAAATGGTGAATTAGACACAGGAGTGAAGTAACAACTAACAAGTGGTGTAAAAAAGAGAAGGGAAATGGGAGAGATAGGGTTTGAGATAAATTAAAGTTAATTAGTACTGAAAGAGACGTATAGTAATAGAGTCAAAGAAACATGGCCTTCAATGGAAATAAAGCAGTTTTAAATACTGCTGCCAATAATTGTCCTACCATAGCCCCTATGTGTTTTTAGTCTCTGGGGGCACCTACCTACATCTCTAAACTATATATATATATATATATACACATATATATTCAAGAAAAAGATATGCAAAATTAAAATAATTACTGCTGCAGACTATAGCTAGCTTGACCCAAAGTTAATTTAAAGTCAGAATTTGGAGCTAATAATTTCATCTGTACTCCAGTAAATATTGAACACTTCTAAATGATTTTTAGCAGTCAAGATATATAGGAATCGAAGAGTAAAAGTAAGATAAAGAACTCGCACATTTTATATAAAGTGTTGGTATTTGCTTGATATTAATTGTTCATGATATAAGAATATATCATATATGTTGTGTAATTTTCCTTTTATATATAATATATACCAATTAATTAGTACAAGGCATTTATATATGCTTGCACAATTTTAGTGCTTGTAAGACAATTTGTTTGAGTTGATCATTCTTAATAAAGCTACAACACTATACGTATACAGTAGAATTTAGGTCAGTGCATTTTAACTAAAAACAGTGATGCCCTATATATGTATGGCCTTAACTTCATTTTCCTTTGAACATTGCAAGTAAATGATTATATATCAACGACCCCCCGCCAGAAAAGATTCATTTGGACGTATAAAATAGGCGATCGTAGTTTATATAATTTGCTATATATATATATATTGAAAATGTTCACCTCTGCGAATGTGGTTAATACGTCCGCAAACGAATATCGCACATAAATATTAAATTTTTTTATAAAAAATTTATTAATTCTCAATTTCCAATTAGGATTTATTGATTAGAATATAGGTTAAAAATATTCAATACAAAGTAATATAAAAAATATTAAAAAACGAAAATTATAATGATTCGTATGCTGATGTGACATTACCACATGATTAGCCGTAGACACGTTAAGTGGTGTTCGCTGGGGTGAGCTGTCCTCATACGTATATAAAAAAGAGTAAAAGAATTATTGGATCCGCGGTTCCCAGGCCTAGTTTCATGAAGCTGGATCAATTATCATGGATTATACTACAGAATATATAATTTATAGGAGATGGAGAGCATTTCAATTAATTGTATATTGTGATATATATGTGATTAATTGACATGGGAGCAGGTGAGGAGGATAGGGTGACCTTTACCTAGACGTGATGGAAGAAGTAGAACTGATCGAAGAAGAAGACTCATCTTTAATTTGGTGCTTTCACTTTATGCATGTATTCTTATGATGATGAATCCAAGAGGATATATATTGGACAAAAATAAGAATCAGGTCAGGTTGCAAAACATCATTATATAAATTATGCTAAAAAACTATACACAATTACAATACGATTTGAAAGACAGCCTATATATAAATATATGGATTTTTTTTTCCTACAAATATATATTATGACATCCCCACACACACATATATATATATTAAATTTGATTAATCATGTAAATTTAAGGCTGAGATCATTTTCTATTTTGTATTCAAAAAGTCATTTGTTTATAATCTATATTCTCTTTATATATATTTCGAAATAGGAAAATATGTAAGAATTTATTATATAGAAATGCAGGAGATGTAAATTGGGAACTTACTAGGATGGGCATATATTTATTAATTAATTAAGAGGGTGGTTACATTATAAAAGTTGGCACAATTTCGACCTTCCTAATAATCTATTATACTTAATTAATTATTAGTAATTAGTGGTGAATGCAACATAATATAAAGTGCAAGGAGATGTCATGTGAGCCGACCATCCATCCACCTTAATTTGCCTCTATCACTATCATTGCTCATCTTCTTAATTTGCTATGGCATTTTCAACACTACTTTCAGCCACTCTTTTGCCCTAATTTCCACTACAAAGAGAGATGCAATAGCTCTCCATCAATTTAATTTCTCTCTTTCTCTCTCTCTTCTCTCGTTTATGCATTCTCCGTCGTCGTCATCATCATCTCCACCTCAAACCCCAGACGACGTAATAAAAGAAAAAGAAAAGGACACAATACAATTGGTGCAGTCTACAACATGTTTTCCATTGGCGATGATAACCCTCTTCAATTTCACCCCTCTTTCAAAAAGCCTCCTTTTCAGCTTTATGATCAAATTCAAACCCCTATCATCTCCCAACACGACCATGATTCCCCCTTCTTCTCCAACTTTCCCTCCCCATTCTTCGATGAACACGAGCTTCTCCCCTTGAGCCAAATCTTTCCCAACTTCAACTGCAATCCTGCCCCATCATCATCAGATCACACTCAAAAATTACTACAGAAAGACCCACCAAAACTCAAACACATGAAAACAGCTGCCGCGCCTCCACGGCGGCGAGGTCTCGCCGTTACCACCGGCGCCACCGCCGCTCCTAGGAAGAGGACCGGAAAGAAAGATCGCCACAGCAAGATTTGCACTGCGCAGGGGATCAGAGACAGAAGGATGAGGCTCTCCCTTCAAGTTGCGAGGAAATTCTTCGATCTTCAAGACTTGCTAGGCTACGACAAAGCGAGTAAAACAATCGAGTGGCTCTTCAACAAATCGAAGAAAGAAATCAAGGAACTAGCTAAAGATGTTAGTGTGCTAGGAGGGGGAAGTAATGTGTCCTTAGGCGACGCTAGGAGCGAATCCTTCGTGTCCGAATGCGAGGTGGTGTCTGGTATTGAGGAGAATTGCTCCAACTATGAGGTCAAGGGAGAAGGCTCATTAATGGCGGCGGAGGAAGATGACAAGAGCGGAAGCTTCGAGAAAAAGCCGAGAACATCCGCCTACAAACCAAAGACGAGAGAGTCGAGGGAGAAGGCGAGGGCGAAAGCCCGCTGCAGAACAGAGGAGAAGATGATGGGGAAGCTTAGGGTTGGAGGACCCATCCCTAATTCTAACGATCTTGAAAAATTAGGGTCTTCCACCAATATCCCTTTTAATAGTGGTGGAGATGATGATCAGGAAAGAGTTCCCGCATTCGATGCTGGTAATTACTCCCCTCTCTTGCAGTTGCAGCCACCGTCCGATGTCGGAACAATCGAGAAGCTTCTAGGGAGTTCGAGCTCTGATTTTCCCAACACTAATTTCATGGGATTTCTTGGAAATTGGGATCTGTCAAGCAGTGAAAGATTAGATACTTCTTTTCAAGCTTCGATGGCAGCAGGTAATCTCAACTCAATTTACTCAGCCACCGCCCCAGATTTTCTACTGTTTCATCAATGATTGGTAAGGTTTTATTTAATTCCAGCTTATTAATTTTAGAGTACTATTGAGATGATGTTTATGTATATTATTTATGGCTCATCGGTATGAATTTGACTGTTTTGAGATCCCTAGCTTGCTTGTAATAATAATTCCTCTACCGGTAGAGTTAAATAAAATATGATTTTATTAATCTATCAAGCTTAATCATAATTCAATTATTAATACGGTTAACATATATCAAATGCTAATAATTTTCACCAAATTGTGAGGTCTGTGCTTTTGAATTGCTTGGAATTCAGGAAATCTACTCACTTGCATGCATCTAATCATCTAGTGTTCATCAGATCATGCTTGTTTATATGAATATAATTAAATCATAACATAACTGTACATTAAACTTCAACACGAGTGATAAAATAAAGCATTCAGACACTTAATGATAGAAGACCCACATATATAAATGCATATATACATAGAATTTAGATTCTTGCAGGCACAACTTCAAGCTATTATCACATATTGTTTGAGGTAGTAATTCACTAAGATCATAAAGAATGATGGATGGGTACTTATGAAACACTGAGATAATTTGATGGAATATATGTAATAATTAATATTCATTTATTGGCTAAAATAAACTCAGAACATCTGGTACCAGGGATATGATGCAGCGTTTTTCTTGAAGATAAATCTTGAAACATCTTTCTTTCTAGCGCCTTCCCTGTACAAGAGTTTCTGGATTACATGAGATAGCTTTTGGTTTTTATAAAGCTATGCTACCTTATATTTATACATAAATCACTAGCTAGTAATAAAAGTTCAGTTATTCTAGTGAACAACCTGCAATATTCAGGAACAGTACTATCTATAATAATGTAAATAAATACAAATTAACCATACATTTATTATTTATTCATTATAGTTTGGTAATGTTTGTCTGCATGATCATCTAAGTTAGAACGGGTGAAGTTACTAATTAATTACTCCCTTATTAACTTTCACAAATAAACTCACATTTTTATGTGGCGGAGAGTAGAAGAAAAGTTATGAAAACGCAAGTTTCTTTTCATATACTTTTGTGTGTGAGTGTGTGTGTGAATTTCCTCGAAATAGAGATATGATGGCAAGGCAACCCTCATTTGAATTAAGCTTCAAAAGATAAGGTTTCCGAGATAGTGTGTGGTGATCACACAGCAAGAAGAAAATTAAAAAAGGAAATTCAGAAAATATATATAGTACTTGCCATGAATCATGATGAAGCTTTTTCTTGAATATGATTCTTTTGTTGAAACTTTGAATATATCTTGAAAAACCTTTGTTTCTAGCTCTTTCTTTCCTGTGCATTGCTGGTTTCAGCTTTACGTGACACAACTTTGAATATAAATGTGTGCGTGTATATATACTTTATATTGTATATATATTACTAGTACTAAGAAAAGTTCACTTATTCTATTGAACAACCGGCATTCAGAATAGTGAAATCTATTATGAAAATAACTAAATATGGCAACTGTTATAAATAGGTTGGTTGAGGTAGAGAAGGGATTAATCATACATTTATTTATTTTTATATATCCTGGTCTGCATTTTATCTCCTGGAACTTAGACAAGCCTATTCCAAGTAATCCCCCTCTTAAGTTATACTATGTTGTACTTTTGGCTTACTAGCTTCTCTTGATTTCACAAATAATTGTACATGTGTGCATGTTTGTGTGTGAGTTTGTGGAAGCAATTTATGAATATGTTCATCAGTTTATAACCAAAAAGGTTAGCTATGTTTTACTTAATTGGGCTGTGAAATCTGGCTAACATGATGATTTATTGATAGTTGGTAATATAATATTAATTTGTTTATCCTGCTGCAACAATTTAAGTGCATATATATATGATTTCTAACAAGCCTGCGGCATTATAAATTAACTGACCTATAAATTATACCAAATAAATTGAATATGTTATCTAATAATATAGTTTTACACATAAATAACTACTAAAGGGAAGCACTGCGAGGTTTCCTCACCAAGTCCAACAGCATTTATAAAAACCCATGCTAATTAATTTCTTATATTTTTACTCAAAAGCAAAGTTTTGTTTCTATTTAAGAAGCAGGCTTAGTTGATATATGATTTTCTTCAAGTATTAACTTTTGGGAAGATCGATTAATGATAATCAATGTAAAGCTAAATAGAGACAAGATGTAAAAGTGACTATCTTCAAAAAAAAAAATAGTCACTTATAAAAAAGTAAAAAAATAATTGTTACAAAAATAATTAGCTATGCATGTTATCGTGTTCATGTAAATTTAATCATGCTTTTGTAAATATGAGAGCGTAGGTATTAAATAGCACAAACACGACCAACTATGCTCGTGTAATGTGTGCGAGGTGGTGTTAGTCATATAAAATTACATGAACACGATCAAAACAGGTCTCGTGCATCTACCATGTCTGTTCCAAAAATAAAAGCCCCTTAGCGCCCCGGGACAGGAGTGGAGGGCGGCCCTACGAAAGTCAGAATCGAATATCGAATCTTTCTGTTGGCTTTCCCAATTCATCCGTGAATAAGAATTCAAGAGCGTGACGCGAGTGCTTCTAGCTGCTTCACCTGCTAATGGTATGGAGGCTATGCTATGTTTTCGCGGAGGCTATGCTATGTTTTCGCGGCGGAAATGAACGAAGAGCGATATGAACGAGCTATTTTAAAATCGCAACAGTGGACAATTAATGGAGGCAGATTTGGTGGTTCACATTTTGATTTTATTTTTTAATACATTTAAAGAGGAGAGTGGTGATTGATATAGAATAGATGTCGATAAATATGGTGGCGGCAACATGGCATTGAGCCGAAGATGAAGGAGGATAAAGTTGGCAGCGGAGAATTGCAGTAGATGAAGGAGGAGAAAGAGAAAAGAGTGAGGAGAAAAGATGGAATAGAGAATATGATAATGTACGTGGGTTTGGGGTTATAATTTATTTTATAAAGGATAATAAAATAAAAAAGTTGTTATAATTTGGTTATTTTTGTTTAAGTTTGTATATTAACCAAAGTTAAAGAACCAAAATAGAAAAGTATTATTGCCACTATTTATATACAAACAATTTGGTGTGTGTGTGTGTGTTGTTGGTTACAAATAGAAAAGGAAGATTACTTTAATTCTCTTATGGAATGTGTTGTTTTTCTGAAGAAACCCTTAATACACTTAAGTCTGAGTTGGTGCATTAGTTGTACTCAATTACTTCAGCATGTAAACATACAACAACTGCTCATCTTAAAACATACTACTATTAATAATTGGTAGATTTTAACATCAATGTCAATAGCTCTAACTTTAAATATTTCAACTATATATATAGAGAGAGGGGGTGGTTCTAGTGAGAATACCTCTTAAGATAAGAAATAACAATAAATCTAAACCATTACTATAATGAGTTAGATGGTTAAGATTAGTTTTGAAATGTGCCTTAAATTTTCAGCAAAAATTACTCAAAGGGTAATAATGTATTTTGTGATATAATTGTAACCTCCTGATCCCACTATTTTAGGAACAAATCAATTTAAAGAATTGAAAAGTAACATTGGAATTACATATGAACACAACATTAAATTCATTTTATAAGTTATCAATTAGGATATAATCATCCTAATATGATTTAATTCTTTACTATTTTTTTTTTATTATTATTGTTATCAATGCATCCATTTGGTTCGCATAATGCATCATAGAGATAATGTATAAGATTATGTTTAGAAATGCATGAACTTAGTATATGCAATGCATCACTTAGTTGAATTTAAAATATATATATTGAATTTCGTATGCATCATAAAATACTATATAATGCATTAATTTGGTCACACAAAATTAGAGAAATAATAAACTATATTATATCAATAATATACCCCCTAATTGAGGATAGATATATAAACCCTTATACTAAAATAGTAAAATATTCTTAGGGTCTCAATAAATTGAAAATTTTTATAAAATTGAAAAATACATTCCTAATGTCATTATTTTTCTATTTTTTCAATATCGATGTAATATTTTTTGATGCATGAATGCAAATTAGAAATTTGTACTTACAAATTTAATGCATTGCATAGTATTTTATGATGCATGATATAGAAAATATATTAATTTAAAATTTAAAATTAAAGTTTATAATGCATATCATGTACTAAGTTTATGCATCTGTTTATATAATCTTATGCTTTGATTTTGAGATGCATTATATAAACTAAGTTGATGCTTTTGAGATGATAATAAATTAAAGAGGAAATAATTAAATTAAATTAGATGAATAATATACTCTAATTAAGTATGAAGAAACCATTATTAATGTATCATGAAATAATATAACAATATAACAAAAACCAAGAAAATAAATAAATACTTGAATGATTGATATAAATAAAAATTAATTGTAATCTTATAATATATTAATGAATGGAAGTATTGAAAATTTATTTATTTGTAAAATGCATTTTAATTTAATGTAGTGAATTAACAAATATTACTAAATGCACAACCTATCAATGGATTAAGTGTGTCGTTCACTATTTTCATATGTATATACTGATTGACTATGTAATACCATATTAAGAATGCCAAGAGAATAAATTTGGGTGGGTCCCATGAAATAAGGAAATAAATTGGTAGTTACCCATATAATTATTTTACACTTTTAACCTTAGTCTTGTAATAATGGAAGTAATCATAAATATTTATAGGAAAAAGATAGATTATTTTTTAACCATTGATCTTACAAAATAAAATGTATAGATCTATTCTTATTTTTCATTTTAAAAGTCATTCTCATTTGATCTTTTATATATATATATATATTCTGTATTGAATGAGATGATCATATTCTCTATCCGTTTTATTTGAAATTACTCGATGCATACTGTTTCAGCTAAATAAACATTCAAACTATTAATGGCAGAAACAATAGATATTAAATTCAAGTCATATGTAACACGGTTTTGTGATTTAATTTAATGTAATCAATTTTATAAAAACATTCAAATGTTTTAATTAGGAATTCTATTTTCGGTTTAGAGTCGACTTTATTCAATAATATTTGAAAATAAATGTTTAATATATTTGATAAAAGAAATCGATGTTTTCCATGAATCGTAAATATGGTTATTATTGTGTGGTTGTGTAGTGTGTATCATTCGATTATATATTTAATTTTTTGTGTGTGATTGGGTGAAATATGTATTTGTGCATTACTTATACCTTAATATATTAGTATAAATGATCGACTAGGCTACCTGTATATAGCCTCTAGTAACAATTTTAAATCTATAAAAAGAAGAATTAAAATAAAAAATATAATTAAACCATATATAAATATGTTTTTTCTATGCTTTTTCTTTATCAAATTAATTAACAAAATATATTCTACAAATTTTGAGTACTAAACAGACCCACCTGCATGTTATAAAATTATCGACGATGGATGTTAATATAGGTTTTCCAAATGGGTTTGATAGATAATAAATGCAGTGAAGTAAAGACAAATAGGTAGGAGGGAGAAAACAACAAGGCATTAGCTAGAGACTTTCTAGTATCCAACCAACAGTACTGTTGTGCTGCAATAATTTTTGCGTACCTCAAATGCATATATAATTGCAAATGCTGCATTTTTCTTGTTTTTTGCCTCCTTACATTCTCACTGCAAAACCAAAGCGTAAATAAGAGACATGCGTATACATACAGTACTCAGATAAAAGAACACATATACCAGCTGCAGTACTCACTCGATCGGATGGAGAGTGACAAACTATTGAAACTTCTTGTGGAGAAAAATAAAGTTCGATTATCTCTACATTTTCTTGATGCATCTTGTAATAGAACATATTTACACTGAGCAGGAATCAGTATATTCCGATGTTTTCTACTGAATACTCATGCATTGAGAGAGAGAGAGAGAGAGAGAGAGAGAGAGAGTGTTTCCTGTCGAACAAGGATTTCAAAGTAAATCGATCTCGTACATGAGCAACGTACGTACTATTAGTCTATTATGCTTTATCAGTCCTTTTCATTTTGACTGAAAAATCAAATCCTACTACATTTGAACCGCACACACTCATTTCATAATATCACAAGCACCACATTTAACAACGCGCAAAAAAATAGAGAGAGAGAAAGTTTAATTTGTATGCGTGCAGAAATGTGAAATGAATTTGGACTACTATTTCTATAAAAAAATATATATGGACCACATGATCAAGACAGGATCTCTGAATCAACTTTAATTGTAAGGCGCTGCGCTGACACGATCCAAAATAAAGATGATTCATTATGCAATAACAAAACAAACAACAAAATTCTTAGTATTTGAGAACCATGCACGCACACACATATATATATAGCTATTTTGCGTTCATAAGATATTACAACCCTCTCTTGATCAAAGCTAGCTAAACCCCTCCCCAAATAGATAAGTTTCTTCAATTCTGTGACCCCCTACCTATCTTACTAATTTGAATTTCGTATATTCATTTAAATTTCAGTAGGCACCAATTCTATGGGGGAGTGAATTAAAGGTTGTAATTAATTAAATGAAAATTTTACTTCTCAGGACCAAGAATCTAGTTTCTAGCTAGCTAATTTATTCTTGGTTGAGGATTTTGGGGTGGAGTAAGCTGGTCTTCAAACTATCTAGATTGTGACTATGCATCTTTATAGAAGATTATAAATTCTTGAAGCCAGCGCACTAGTACAAAGTTTATCTTAACCCCACTTGTATATGCTAACAATTTGAAGCCCTATTTGGAAGCTCCAACTACAGGAAAATGTGCATGAATCAAATTTTGGACTGGAATATTCATGCATGTGAGTATCTAAAAAAAGGCACTAAGTCGTTACAGTAATCAGAATTATTAAAACAAATATCATGAAAAATCACCTGTTTGTATATATAGGTCGAACGAGGAATCATTCACGATATGATTCGATAGCGTATCCAATGATTACATTGTGAACAATATTTATCTGTGGAAAAAAGGGTGTTCGATAAAAATATATATATATAACCTTGAATAAGCAGCTGCTGCTGCCCACAAAATGAAAGAGATATACAGATAAGATATAGGCATATTGTATAGAGAGTGGGTGATGAGGCAAATAAATTTGGAACTACAAATCCTCATATCCTGCGATTTTGTCAAAGACACAGCAAAAAGCATGCGCATGCACGTTTAAAGAGGGATCAAATCTGAAACAAGAGTGAGTTTTGCTAATTTTGTCCCATATAAATAGTTCAATCTAACTGTCTAAAGTGGAATGTACATCCACTAATAGCCACCAAATGTCAAGATTAGAAAATCTACCTACAGATTTTATACCCACATTATTATAGCTGTACTTGATCAATGTCATGCCAAAAGGAGAGGGACTGCATGCAGACAATTACATAGCTATAGTGTATTCGTTCAATATCTGCAGCTGCAGAAAAATAAATGACTTAGCTGAAAAGTAATTAATCAAACACTAATTAGAAACAGTGATATCTTGAAACTATATACTATATGATTTAATTGGCAGAAAAGTGGATGGAGTGTTTTTGTAGCCTTGCTATTAAAAGTGGATGGGAGGGGAGGGGGTGGTTGCTTGCGTGGTGAATGAGTGTTAGGTACCTTAGAATACGCTTCAAATTTTGTCTCCATGTTGCCTTTGGGTCCCTATGTTTTGAAATGGGTGCAACTTCTTCTGTAGCAATTCACAAGTTGAAGAACAAATATACTTATCTTTTTTAACATAGAATATCTACAAAGATATGCTTCATCATTTTCCTATGTGAAAAGGGCCCTGCTTCTGCTATCTGATCCCTCACCACCTCTAATTTCTTGGACTCCCCTTTTTTCCAGTCATAATGCTCATTATATTACTAATATTATTTTATATATATATGTATATTACTAGTACGTACATTGGTATAAGTTCAGGTCGACTTTGAATACTAAAGATAACTATAATATTTAAATGTATAATTCCAGCATTAACTACCTTTGAGTAACTATTTTTTATGCAATTAGAACAATTTTTTTGGAAGATATAAAATAAGCAAACTGAATTTAGTAGTAAAAAGTAAGGTAAGCTCTTTGGTTATATATATGTTTGAACTAACTTGGTCAACGCACAAGTGTTATGGCAGATCTTTCAATAGTATTTAATTTGGTTGTAACCAAAATATAAGTTCTGCTAAATATGTTTGATCAAGAGTTTCTAGGTGAACTTTGATACTTGTCTATATCTGTAGCGTAACTCTAATATCTCCATTGATTGAGAAAGGAGTAGGGAAGTATACAGTCATGTTATATACAGTCGAAACATAAAAGATACTCTAATTTAAACGCATTAATCAAACTCAACTACATATCCTTACAATTATGAAACCGTCACTTAACCAACAACAAATGATATTATATTCTATGAATTTAGCATGATTACTCTTATTTGTTGATGCAATTGTTGAAGAAAGGTTAGAAGATGCAACAGTGTAGATTAAAACAAAAGTCCATGCCTTGGTTTATGTAGGCATGCCATTATTAAGATGTTATGCACTGTTGCAAATTCTGTAATTAAATCTACTTTCATAGCTCAAAGTTTTGGACAACCCAAGCGCCGTCATGGCCAGAACAATGCACCCTTTGAATTTTTTATTTTGGCATTACTTCTTCAATTTCATTCAGCTTTATTTTGTTGTTGAAATCCCTTTTCTCTGGTTTGCCGCTTGATCTTACAATGTGAATAATATGTTGATACTTCAAAACCTTTTCAGCAACAGTTTAAAAGCTTAAAAACTATTTCTCATATATAAAAATTCAATAAGAAGTTAAAAATAGTTAAAAAGCACTTTTAAAAGTTACAAATAGAAAAATAAAAGGTAGTGACGCACCATTATAAAATTCAGTTTAATTTATTGAAATCCTTAGTACTGTTTGCCAATAAATTACAGTGGCAGGACAAGGGAAAAAATTTCGAGAGGATAATTTCTTTAGTGGTAACATACAAAAAAGTAACTGATACAATATATGTGGAGAATGTAAATCTGCAAATATAAGATGAAACTAACTGATACAATTACCCGTAGTGGCAACAATAATACTAACACATCCGCCTCAGAATTCAAATTATCGACCTTAAGAGGGAAACAATCTTAGGATCTGAAAGATTTTCGAGACGGGGCAGAATCACGAGCCCATGAGGAAGGCTTAACTCCTCCAGTTAACAGCTTTGACACAGTGGCAGCACTTATCTTTCTCCTCTTGGCTTCTAGCTCCAAATGTCTTTTATTAGAGACGGAAGAAGATGATCCAGAGAAAATTGAGGCTGCTTGAATTAGAGCTCTCTTGTCTTTTCTGTTCTTCTCAAACTTTGTAGTAAATTTAATACGTTTCGCCAAAGCAGCATCCTCTTCAGAACTTGGGAGAAGCCTAATTCCAAATCCTGCTTTCCTAGAGCTAGCTTCTTCTTCAGCTACTCTTTTCTTCTGACCCCTAAGCCTTGCCCGCAGAGATTTGTTCAACGCATAATCATCTAAATGCCTGGAGTCTGATATTCTCTGCAGACGCACCAGTACTGGCTCAGCTTCTTTCTTCTTCTTCATATCTCCTTCCTGATGTTCAAGACGCCTAAATGGATCTGCTAGCTTATTCTTATCTAAAAGGGATGAAAGTAGGCGTTAGCTTCAGAAAAGGAACACAATAATCTAATTGTATTTGTTTGTAACTTCGGATACGTTTGCAACACTCACCATCATCCACCGGGAGGGCCAAAGTCTCTGCATCTTCAGCATCATATTCCTCAACCTTCTTTCTGGCTCCACTAGTAATCAAATACTCACAATTTTGTGGATCAGTTTGAATAACGATCTCATGTTTGCAGCATGGTGATTTCATAGAAAAGCTCCATATCTGCAGGAAAAAGAGGTGTTCATAATTAGCAGTTAAAATATGAACAAGTCCAGCATCCAATTTGAAACACACAGAATACCTTCGTAGAGTAGTAATTTCCCACTTGCTTTTTCTCTGCATTGAACCTTACACCTTTAGCAATCATGGACTCACAACCACCACACCAAATGTTATAAGGCATCTCAAACCTGTGAAAAACAAAAGCGTAAAAGGAACATATATTAGTATAAAATCCCAAATATTAAGGACTGCGTGAGCTTGTATAACAGCATCACACAAGAAGCAGTTGCTCCTTTAGCAAGTAACCAGTTGCAGGACATTGATTGTACTTTGAATAGTCCTAGAGCCAAACATGAGAACCATAATATTCATCAGGCAAACTCTCTATATTTATCACATTGAAATCCTATTATAAGAATTCGAAGGAGCCATGCCTTTGTCACCACTACCAGCATTCAGAAATGATAAAGAAAAATAATCAGGTATAGGGAATACCAAAATATTCATTATTGCTCGTAATTTTTAAAACCTAGTCTTTAAAAAATAAATAATAGCAGGGTAATGGAGTATAACTATAACCTGGCATCAAACTCTTCTTATGCCATTAAACAGGGCAGAGTATTTGTTCAAGACTTAAACAACCAGCAAAATAGTCAAAACCATATCCACTCTCAATCTACGCATCATTTCCCTATGTGCGTGGATCACCATAAACAAACAAATATGCTTTTCAGATTTAACATTCAGAAAGGTTAACAGATGTTCATCTAGCTCGGTTTAGTACCTTATAATCAAGATGCCTTGATCTATTTTTCTTGCTCTTTCCCTCAAGGCATGCTGACCGTTGAACTTGTTCAACCCACCCTGCAAACAAATGCATCAAAAGTTTCTTAGCATACAAATAAATACAAATCCTTGTAGCAATGTATGTGACCAACTTAAAAACAAAAACACACCTTCTTTGGCTCCCATTCTGGTGGGTAGTAAAAATTATCTGCTCGAGCTGCTGCAAGAGTCGACTGCAGGAACAAAAATATACATTTAGCAAGTCTAAGAACAACCTTTTATTAGAATAAAACATAAGGAACCAACGAAGAAAGTATTAGAATACATGTTAAACAGTGACGAATTAAACCAAAAATGCAAAACACAAGATATGGCAGATTATGCTATCTGTATATATGAAAAATTGAAAAAGATAGGAAGCAATATATCCTTGCGCCTAAAATAGGTGACTTGTATATATATTCAGAACATTTTAACCTACAGCTAATTAAAACTAAGAGGTCAGAGAAACACGTTCGATTTCGAAGCACTACCTCGAATCATTGTATAAACAATTAAGAACGGCAGCTGATTCCGCATGATATACAATCTTTCAGTTAAGCAAAGAAATTCAATTCCACATAACACAATCAAATACTTCCCCAGATCCCACATGATACCAAAGATCATTCATGAATATATCACAAAACCAAACTCCAACCCCTAAAAAAACATGTGGTTAAAAAAAGCAATAGAGACAATTCGATACCATTTTGCAGCTTGATTATCTGGCTGAATGGAATTCGATGAACTTCTCACAATCTCTTATGTTTTGATTGATTTTGATGGAGTTCCGAATCAACGATATATTTTATTTTCTTCGTTCTTCGTTCTTAGAAGTCTCGAGAGATTTATAGTGAAGGTAAAATTCGATTACGACGTCGTTCCCTTGTTGGACATAGCGTCATGCCGCCTCCAGGCCCATTAGCTGTAACTAGATCAGGCCCTTATTCATTACTGGCAATACTAATGGGCCTTATCATTTACTATATTTTACTCCATATTATAAGAGCCCAACTTGATTTTAAAAAGATTTGGTATTTTGTTGATTTCCATGCATGCAAAAGATAATAATTAGAAAGAAATTTGTGTCTTTACAATGTTATTGAATTTCAAATATTGCTTATGTTTTTAGTTTAAAAAATACAATCTCTCACACGGCCGCACTCACGTGGTATTTGTATATAATTTTATAAAATTATCCACCACATAATTGAGGTGGAAAAGTATGAAAAGATGGATAATAGTATTATTAAGAATTTTAGGGGGCCAAAGCCAATGGCATACCATACGCACAATCGTAATAGTGAACTTTACATAATTTTCTTTTCTACTTTGTGATAGTTCATGATGGTGCACAGTAAGACCAATATTCATTTTGTTATTCTTCTTCTTCAATCTTTACCTTTTGCATTTTCAGCCATTAGTGCTAATAATTTAGTGACCTTTCTCAAACAGTTGATGCATTGTTTGGTGTAAAAATTATGTGAATAATATTTGGGCACCATCATGCACATGATTTCTCTACAAATGTGTAACTATCTGTCTGTCTCTCTCACCTACAACCTATTATATGTAATGTGTAACCATCTCTCTGTCTCTCTCATCTACAACCATTAAGAGAACAAGCTACTGTTGTACTGTAACAAAACCACCATCAGGACTTGATTTGTCGGCAAACACTCTTTCAACCATTAACTAATTAATGTTTTACATTTTCAAATATATATGTATAATATTCAAATTTAATCAAATTAATTAGATTAATCGGCACAATTAATCTTGTTCTTATAATTCGTAATTTAATTATTAGATTTGACGGAGCTTATATTCGAACAGCAAAATTTCAAAGAAATTGTTAATTATTTCCTCACAAAAAGAGAGGAGATTTTGACTAGTATGAAATATATTCTCCACTTTCAAGGTATAAATAGTAACATTCAATTCTAAACATAATCAAACAATATATAATTCAGGGTTTGACAATCCACATAATGAAGTACCCTTTTTCTGTTTCTTGATTTCTAAGCAACATTTATGGGAAAGCAGTCCCACATCACCCCACCCCACCCCACAAATTCTTTCTCTCCACCATTAAATTGCAATATTCACTCGCTTAATTCTCACATGGAAGCAAGCACAAAACCCTCTGAATTTCAACCCTCTTCTCCATAAGAAATCAAGCTGTCAACCCTTCAAAGTTTCTCAATCCCAAACTATACACAACATTTTACCTCCTTATTTCATTGCTCCATGCTTCCTCTTCATACCCTTCTCCTTCACCAACACTCCCCACATTATGATCATGAAAATATCTCTTCTTTTATACTCCATTTGCTTCTCTCTCCTCCTTTTCATGCTTCTGCACTCTCATCAATTCTCTCTTCTTTCACCGCCCCAATCGTCCTTGCCTCCGCCTCCACCTCCGCCTCCGCTCTCTCATCGGAAAGCACTAGCTACTAGCACTAAGTTTGATTTCACACCGTTCCTTGAAAACCACCGCCGCCACCGGGAAAGAGCTCCACCGGGGCCCGACGGAGGTGAAATCGACCCTCGCTACGGGGTCGAGAAGCGGTTAGTGCCTACGGGTCCAAACCCATTGCACCATTAGCACGATTTCGAAGGGCTTTGATGGCTTATGATGATGATATTCGATATGCATGGTTAGTGATGATATGTCACGACATTAATTTTTAGTATTCACATTATATAAGTTTTTGGGAGTGGTTGTGAAATGGTGTAGTTTGAGTTATAAGTGTTTGTATATTTGTATGATGAGAAGCTTAGAGCTTATTGAATATAGAAGATAATATGATATATGAATGATTCTTTCTTTTTTTTTTATTAATATTGAAACTTTTAGTTTCATAATGATCGATAGATATATAGATATTAATTGTGATGTATTTAATATAAATGAGTAATAATGTTATGGGCGTTTTAATCGCCGGTGTGTATGCAAGAAATTAAAGATGAGTAGTTGTGACGGCACGGCAGCATATGAAGGGGAAATGAGATTTAGTTTAGATAGCATATGATTATTGGTATAATTAATTTTGTCTGGTCAAAAAATAGGTGTCCTTGAATCTTGATTACTTCAAAATTAATTAATTTTTTTATGGGGCGTGCACCGCACGTGATGAGCTGGCTGCCTATATATGTGGCAAGATCCATGTCTCCTGCTACCCCATAATGAAATTTAGCCTTAGTATTCTTGTAGCTGCTAATTTTGATCTCAATCCAAGTCATAGAAAATTAAGTTTTTTTTCTTTCTCTAATTGGGTTCAGTTTTTCAATATTTTCTTGAAAAAAATAGAAGTTTCCATACATTCCTGCCAACGTAAATATTGATATTTCAAGATCCAAGATCCATTTGGGTGGAAAAAAAAATTATGAATAATTTAAACTGAATCGAATTTTAAATTAATTGAAAATCAAGCTATTCAAATTAATTGGAAATTAAGCTAAAATGGAGTGCAAGAGGATATATAAAAAATTCCAACTTATTGTAGATCGAATCATCACATATACTGTACATGATTTTACTAACAATTTGTAAATACGCAAAGTTAAAAAAAAAAAAAGTAAATATGATATATATATATATATATAGAAAAGACAAATGTTGATCAAGATGTAGTAATATCTTTACAATAACACATAATGAAAAGGAAGCCGACCAAGGTGTAGGTTATTGATGGCTGCATATATAGATTGTAATTATGGTTAGTCAAAGGAAAAAAAGGTTGCATAAAACAAGGGCACTTTATATCTTTGGGCACCCAAAAATGGGGATTTTTGTGTAATATTTGACCTCATACTAATATATAACGGGAGGGGGTCATTTCTATATTCAATTAGAAGCTCAAAATAATATTTGGTGTCATGTAATGATGTAAATATATAGTTATATATACAGCAAATTTTTACATAAAACTCAAAATAATTGTTTAATGCTTTATCCTTCTCCCTCAAGCACATACACATATTAATTAATTAGAGTTGGGATCATTTATTCGTGTTGCGAATCATGTCTCACAATTAAATTATAATTTAATTTTTATTTCAATTTTACATTTTTTTTTTAGTTTAATTTTTTACTCCTTCCATCCTAATAAGCATGACACAAAACTTTTAGGTACGATTATTAAGGAGAGTGTATAAAGTAGTGTAAGAGTGATAAAGGTGGTAGGGTCCATACCTTTTAAAAGGGATAATTTTTACTATTTTAGGAATACGCTGAGACGTCCAAATAAGGAAATTGCGTCAAGTTTAGTGGGACGGAGGGAGTACTTAACTAGAATTTTTTACCCATGTGATGCACGATTATTATTATAAATTGATTTATTATTATTATTATATAATAGTTTTATTATAAATAAATATTAAGTAAGATATTATTATGATATAATTTAAATTAAAACTAATTAACTATTAAGTAGAATAATATTATTTTTTTACTTCATAATACAATTCGATATTGGTAATTCATATTGTTAAATTAAAGATAAATATAAGGAAAAATAGTAGATCACTACTTAAGAGGAAGATTTAGAAATAGACCAACAATAAAAATGATGCCAAAATTGACAATAAAAAACTTATTTATTAAAAATTGGTGTTTCTATCAGCAAAGTTTAATAAGTATTGTCAATTTTATTGGAATGATATAATAGTGATTCAATTTTTTACCATATTTTTGCAAGCCAAGTAAATTATCTCTATCGGAAGAAAGAAAAAAAAAAGCAGCAACTCGTAAAAAGATTTCAATGTCTTCAAATGAGACTGCTTATATTAATATATGATACTACATTAATGAGTTAATCAAAAGAGATAAATACAAAACAGCTGCACGACCAATCAAAAGTTTCACAAATAATAAAATTCATATATAGTCACCAATTAAATTTATAATAAATGATTTATAACTACTTTGATCACGGCATGAACAATAATTTGGGGCGAAAAATACTGCCACTGTTAATGACAAGGTGCAAGTCGTACATGATGAATATATATGATGCACGTTGTCCCGCAGCCACATTGAGAAAACTGCAATGCAACGATATATGGTGATTGAATCTAACATATTCAACCACAAAGTAATGTGTTAAATAATATTTTCTTGAGAAATGGAGCATGTTGAAAGAAAAACTAATGTCAAATCACCCAAGCACTATGAAATATGTTTGGTAAGCTTTCTTGTGGACACTGCTATTGTTCCTATGATTAGGCATTTGATAGCATTGTTGGTTCCATTTGTTGATTGTAGGATTTTAATCTTTATCTTGTGATTCTTGTATTTATGGGAGCAAATGAAAGAAGTCATCCACAAGGAACCACCAATCCACCATCAAAACTTTTCGGCAACCGATGTCCAAGTTCATAATTTTTATCCACATAGCTTATGGAAATAAACAGATAACTCAATCATAAAAATCAAGATAACTTTTTCACTTGCATCGGGAGGTTAGTTAGGGAGCAACCAACACACTGCAGCCATCGCGCTGTAAAGGCTATGATATTGATTTCATTGAGTTACAAAGAGATGTACAAGGGATATATATAGTGTGTGCAACCCACATAAACAACAAGGCCTAGCCCACTATACAATGAATAAGAGATGAGTAAAAACTCACAACAATTACATATAATAAAGACTACGTAGTCTTAACATGCCCCCGCAAGATGGAGGCTCCGTCAGGGAGACCCAGCTTGGTACGAAACTTGTTAAAGAGAGGAGAGCCGAGAGGCTTCGTGAGAATGTCTGCAACCTGGTCAGCGGCTGTAATGTGCTGAACACGAAGAAGCCCTTGTTGCACATGTTCACGAACGAAGAAGTAATCTAGAGCAAGATGCTTCATCCTAGAGTGAAAAATTGGATTCTTGCAAACATAAGTGGCACCAAGATTATCACACAAGAGAGTAGACGAACCAGATAGAGTTATGCCCACTTCATGCAACAAATTTTTAATCCAGATGGCTTCGGCTGTGGTGAAAGCAATAGCCCGATATTCGGCCTCAGTGGAAGACCTCGATACACAGCGCTGCTTAGTAGATTTCCAAGAAACTAAGTTGCGTCCAAGATAGACAGCATAGCCCGTAGTTGAGCGCCCATCGTCCAGAGAACCTCCCCAGTCAGCATCAGAAAAGATTGTAAGTTTAGGGGAAATGCGACGATGAAGATAGAGGCCACGATCCAATGTGCCCTTAAGATACCACAAAACTTACTTTACAGCCTCCCAATGAGGCTCACGAGGTGTGTGTAGGAACTGAGACAACCAGTTGACGGCAAAAGATATATCTGGTCTTGTTAAAGACAAGTATTGAAGCAACCCAAGAGCTCGACGATACAGTTTGGGCTCAGAGAGAGGCGTACCAGACTTGGCATCCAAGCGAACCGAAGAAGTCATAGGAGTAGATATGGGTTTCGCACCGTCCATATGAAACTGTGAAAGTATGTCTGCAATATATGACCTTTGGGACAACAGCAAACCAGAAGTGGTGTGAATAGCTTCAACTCCCAAGAAATGGTGAAGAGGACCCAAATCCTTTAATGAAAACCTGGCAGCAAGCTGGGAGACAAATTTGTGCAGGAATCTGGAATTGTTTCCTGTAAGCACAATGTCATCAACATACACAAGAAAAAATATTAGAACACCATTTTGATTATAGTAAAATAAGGAAGAGTCTGCCACGGAGCGCCGAAAGCCAAAACGGAGCAGAAAACCCGAGAGAGCCAAGTACCAAGCCCTCGGGGCTTGTTTAAGACCATAGAGAGCCTTAGTTAGGCGACAGACATAATCCGGCCGAGAGATATCTTTATAACCACTAGGCTGGTCCATATAGACTTCTTCAGTGAGAAAGCCATTCAGAAAAGCATTATTGACATCAAGCTGTTGAATCGGCCAATTCAAAGAGAGAGCAATTGACAAAATCAACCGAATGGTAACTGGTTTCACAACAGGACTAAAGGTCTCAGTATAATCACGGCCCGGTTGTTGTAAGAAACCCCGAACAACTAAACGTGCCTTGTGTCGAGCTACAGACCCATCAAGATTGCGCTTCACACGAAATACCCATTTACAACTGATAGTAGGCCGACCATTGCGAGGGACCAACTCCCATGTGTTATTCCGAATTAAGGCATTAAACTCCTCATCCATGGCAGCTTTCCAAAGAGGGTCCTTGAGAGCAGCTCGGACATTGATGGGTTCTATGGCAGGTGGTATAGGATGTAGGGTAGTGTGGTTTACAAAGGCAGGGTTGAAGTAACGAGGATTGGGTCGCCGATTCCGTACCTGACGAGGACCGGCAGTAGGGTCAGGAAGATCGGCATTGGGTTGGGGAACGGGTTCTGTAGGTGGAAGAGGTGGGTCAAGTTGTAACTCGGGATCAGGTGGGGGTTGGGGCGCACGAGTAGCGTCCGGGGCCACTGGAGCAGGGGCGGGCATGACGGGCCTGACAAAACGAGATGAAAGAGGCATGGAGGAAGATGAAATGTTGGGCGAAGGAGGGGACAGATTGCGAAATGGAAATTCTTGTTCGACAAAACGAACATGTCTGGAGTGGTACAGTCGATGTGTAGATATGTCTAGGCACTTGTATGAGGAACGGTCAGTAGAGTACCCTAAGAAGACACAGGGAGAGGATCGAGGTTCAAGTTTGGTAGAGCGGTATGGGCGGAGCCACGGAAAACACAGACAACCGAAAGGTTTCAGCTTGTCATAGGATGGTGCTTTGTGGAATAAGATTTCATAGGGAGAATAGTTAGAGAGGATAGGAGATGGGAGAGGATTAATGAGGAAAACGGCAGTCTGAAAAGCATACGACCAATATGTGATAGGTATGGAAGCATGATGAAGGAGTGACAACCCAGTTTCAACAATATGGTGATGACGACGCTCAGCCGTGCCATTATGTTCAGGTGTGTGTGGAGGGGTGGTAAAATGAGAGATGCCAGCTTGATTAAGAAGATGAACTAATTTTTGGAATTCGCCTCCATTGTCAGAAAAAATAGATACAATTCTAGTGTTAAAATAATTTTCCACAAGACGTTGGAATTGAGGAAATATATGGAAAACATCTGATTTGTGTTTGAGAGGATATAACCAGACATATTTGCTGAAATGATCGACAAAGACAACATAATAAGCATAACCATCAACATACTTAAGAGAAGTACCCCAAACATCAGTATAAATCAGCTCAAAAGGCTTAGTGCTAACAAGAGAGTTACTGTAAAAAGGTAGTTTATGACTTTTATTTATTAAACAGGACTGACAATGGAAACTAGAATGTAAACGAACTGATAGACCTAGACGACTAAGAAGCAGCTTGGAGGCTCGTAGGGAAGGATGACCAAAGCGATTATGCCAGTCGGCAGGTGAAGTGGTCGTAATATGGGCTTGAGGAGAGGAGATGACTGGCAACTGGTAAAGATTATTGGCGGCCCGCCCCCGCAGAAGTGGAGTCCCCGTTTGCAGATCCTTCACAAGAAAGTGAGATGGAAAAAATTCCACAGAAACTTGATTAGTGGTGCACAATTGAGAGACAGAAATTAAATGACAATTAAGGGATGGGGCACATAAAATATTGGTGAGTTTAAGAGGACGAGATGTAGTAGCAATAGCAGTAGATGCAATATGAGATATCGGTAAGGTTGTACCATTTCCGAGCTAAATCTCGTCAGGACCCCCGTAATCGGAGAAGCTGTGAAGATTTGTAGGAGCCGGTGTCGTGTGATGTGAAGCACCTGTATCAAATATCCAGGAAGGAGAGGCCTGTGAAAACTGATTAGTGAAAGTGCTATTCACAGCAGGAGAAAAACCAGGCGCTGGAGAGGAAGTAGCAACTTGGATATTTTTCTCGCGCAAGAAAGCAGCGAGCTTCCTGCAAGTGCGGGCAGCATGACCAGGATAGGAACAGTAACCACACACATTTGATGACTGACCAGCAGAGTTATACTCAAAGTTTCGACCACCAGACCTGCCTCCACGTCCTCTATTTCCGCGACCACCACGACGACCGGAAAAGGACTGAGATTGATTCACAACAGGAGGAGTAGGCGAACCAGAACGGGCCTGAGTATTGTTCGCTGTAGGTAACAGTGGAGGCGCGTCATTAGGGGCAGAGATAAGGCGCTCGATGTCTTGTAAGATGTCAGACAAATCTGCTAAAGAGACAGCAGACTCGCGAACTCGGAGGGCGGAGTACACCGATCGATATTCATCACCCAACTGTGTGATGATGGCTGCAACAAGATCGAAATCAGAGATCGGCTGACCAGCAAGGGCAAGGGTGTCGGCTATGTCTCCCATATCCTTCAGATATTCGGCAATGAGACGATTTCCTCTAGGGTTTTTCGCAAGTTTCGATTTTAGAAATAGAACACGACCGGGTGTCGTACTGGCATAAGTATTAGAGAGACGCACCCAGGCATCCCGAGCAGTGGCTGCTGTGGAAATTAGCGGCTGGATTGAGTCGGAGCAGCTGCCGAGAAGGGCGCTCACGATAACTTGGTCTTGACGGTACCAGATCTGATACAGCGGGTTCAGATCCGTGGAGTTTTCCGCAAGTTTGGAAGGAGCGACAAGGGTTCCGTCAATGTAATCAGCAAGATCAAGACCCACGAGTGTGGATTGGACTTGTCGACTCCAAACCGAATAATTGGAGGAAGTCAGTTTGATCGGAAAATGGGTGGTGGCCGTGAGTTGCACAACTGAGGTGGCGGAGGTGAGAGGGGCCATAGCAGCGGATGTGCAGTGCAAAGATAGGAGGCGGCGGGAAAAAAAATTTAAAACCCTAGGCTCTTGATACCATGTAAAGGCTATGATATTGATTTCATTGAGTTACAAAGAGATGTACAAGGGATATATATAGGGTGTGCAACCCACATAAACAACAAGGCCTAGCCCACTATACAATGAATAAGAGATGAGTAAAAATCCACAACAATTACATATAATAAAGACTACGTAGTCTTAACACGCGCCACCACGCATTATCTTTGAGAGAAGTGTCCCGCCATACTGTCATGCTGCATCTGACCAGCAACGTGGATCATTAATTGATCTCTTTTTGTGGAGTCATTGTTCAAAATATAGTGTTCGAGAACCAGACAAACACAAGAAAAATCGATAAATCTATAATAATTGAAACCCAACCATCAATCAGAATCAATTAATATAATTTAAATAAAATGACACGAATTCATAAACCATACAAAAAGGGGGAAGTCGGAATCGAAACAACACACCGATGTGCTCCCCACGAGCATAAACCACAATCCAATGTCAATCCCCATAATTGGCGCACAAAATTCTCAAATTGAGACGAATACGTGCCGCGTGTGATTATGGATACCTTTCGTCCCTAATGTCTTTGCCTCCTTCAATGGTGTCGCCGCCTCCGTGACGCGCATGGTCATATTCGCAGCAATGTCAATTGCGGGACTGATGTATTCAACATCAACATGGCTCTTATCTCCCGTCAACACCTCGATATTCACATGCAAGATAATAAAAAAATTCACAAAATTACACTAGAAATAAATAAATCATACCTTTAAATGAACAATGGTCAAAAATATAAAATCTGAATTTTCGGAATTCAAATCTCAATAAGTTTGATTTTGCAAAAAAAAAATGTGCGGGCAGGGTTTGGCAATATAATGTCGTCCGTGTTCGAAGTTTTGATATAAATGACATCGAGAGGCAATTTTCATAAATTTAAACACGTTCATCTTCCCTTTTCAATACTTGATAGAAAAAAAATATGAAATCTAATTACGGTAAAAAGTAATTGATGCTAACTTCTTTTTCATAATAACTGTTTTATAGAGATGTAGAGCTCAAATAATTAAATAAATTCGTAGATAAGGATTTATGAAAAGACACTTTAGAAAAACGAAGAGACACAACTAAACTGATTGAATAAAACTGCAGTAAAAATAACTATTCAAAAAGTTTTTTATATATTATATATATATTAGGGTTCATCCTTGATTAGGTGTATAAATCAGTCTGATAATTTAATCGTTTTATTCATCTAAGTAGTGCGCAATATTTAGTTGAGTAGAATTGATTAATAGCCAATTCAATCGGCCATACGTAATTGTGGTTTAGATTTAATTAGTGGTAAATTGACTATCCAGTCAAGGGAATGACAATCTTAATTTGATAATCCTGCGTCAGATTTTATCGGTTTTGAATCGGGTCTCTCTAGTTCTTAATGTTGTCGGCTCATTAAATCTATAGAGCGTCTCTTACAGTTGTCAATCGATTAGAGAAACAGTTAGTGAAGCGTCTTCCTAATTATCGAGAAGCTATGGAGAGATGAGATCGCTTCAGAAGTGTCTTCGGTGATCATAACTGGTTTATTTGCATCGAGGATCAGAATATCAAGTCTAGGTGGAATTAATTGATTGTTGGAATACTTCTCATATATTTCTCATATTTGTTAATTTTTATTTGCAATTTATTTGTTTTAAGAAAACCCAAAAACATATTCTCTATTAATTGTTTATTTATTATTTTCGTATTTCCCGATAAACTCAAGAATTTCGTGACTCAGCTTGCAGGTTGAAATTATAGGAAAATTCTCGCCGATCCCTTGGGAGACGATCTTGCTTACTACTGTTTGCGCAGTAAGGACTTACCGGCTGTCTGTCAGCCGAATTATTTTTGGTGTAAAACGACACAATAATCCTATCTATTTATATAATTAATTTTTAAGATTTAATATCACTTTCAATTGATTTTTATAATTCATAAATTTAAAAATAGGATACATAATTTTATTTTATATTTTTCAAATAATTGTAAATTGCGATTTATTATATCATAATAAATTTTTATTTAAAAAAATATATTAATTAAAAAATAAATTTAATTATAAAACATGAAATATGGGAAACAAAGTGAAATATGTCATCACAATTAATCTTAGACACGGAATGTCCTACTCTATTATTTTTACGTGAAAATTTCGCCACCATCCCTGTAAGCTTTTCTTGTTTTACCCCTGCAATTTATAATCTCTTCAAGATCAAACTTACCATATTAATTATACCTCTCTATATATATATCCTGGATAAAATGAGAATGGAAAATTAGGTGAGAAATAAGAATATATCATGGCCCTTGATTTATGAATTTGAATGGATATGATTAGAATTTTATTTATGACTTGATTAGCACACTTAAATTAAATTAAACAATAACTAAAGGTTATTAATGTCTTTGTAATATTTTTAACGGTCCGGTGCCATAATTTTTAGGTAATTAAACCTTATAAATTATGGAAATGATCACTTTTGATTTTGTCTATTTGATTTCTAGAATAATTCATATTTCTTGAACTATAATACATCATTTTATTTTTGCAAATGAAATCATAAACATTGCAATGCTTATTGTTACTTTAATCTTAATTAGAATACTCATTGTTAACTATAATTTTACTTGTACAGATGTCCTTATAATATTTTGATGCATTAATTTATTGATATTTTGCATTTTGTTAGACGGTCCTTATAATATTTTGATGCATTAATTTATTGGTATTATACATTTTGTTAGAATTTGATATGCAAAATTTATAAGAAAAGTAATTGTTTATTAAACTATTATGATTATATATTCCATATTCATTAGACTATATACTTATTTTTTATTTAACTAATGCATCACGATCCAAATTTTTTTCTTGAAGGCATGCATTCAAAACATATTGATGCATTAATTTTTTGTATATAATGCATTTTGATGTACCTTATATTGTACTTATCACATATTTTTTAAAATAATGTTTCAAAATATTCTTTTTCTTGTATACATTTATAATATTTTTATGCATTAATTTATTAATGTAATGCATTATTTAACATCTTGTAATTGAATTTTTTGATTTTGATTTTTATTAAAGCTTATTATTTATATGGACTAAATACTTTTTTTTAATTAATGCATCAAAATCTACTTTTTTTTTCTTGTATGCATGAATTTATAATATTTAGATGCATTGATATATTAATATAATGCATTTTGTTAGCATTTGATGTACACATTTTATATAAAATTCATTGTTCATTAAATTATTATTTTTTTGTATGAAGAAAAATAGAAAATATATATATATTTTATTATATGCTTTGATATATATAATCAATGCAAAAAAATGTAATAATCATTACAAAATTAAAATAATTCATCCGTATATAAAATTCTAATAAAGAATGTAGCTTGTAATAGGGGATGTGTTTTAGAAATTAAAGGCTACTACAAATAAGGAATTCTATAAATTTGGTAAAATTAATTTGACCATTCTAGCCTTTTATCTACAAATTTGATGTACATTTTTTCATTTTTTTTTTATTGAAATCCAACCATTCAAATTTTCTAGATCTATAATTCTTATTCATATATTCTTATTTCTCATTATATATATATATATATATATATATATTTGATATTTCATACAAGAATGACACTATATACACAAGATCTTTAATTCTTTTGTGAAGATGTTGTTTGGTAATTTCTATATCTTGAATCTCTCGCTTTGTATTAGGAGTTTTCGCTTATTTGAGATCTGTAATTGGTAATCATAGACACTTAATAAAATATGTTCTTCTTTCTGCTAGTGAATATATTCAATTGACATCCGTGTCTACTTTACATTTTAATTTCTTGTTTTCTTAATTAATCTTATTTTATTAAAATATATATAAATAAAGTTTTGTTAAAAATCAAAATCGCATAATTTTTATTAATTTCTTGCTAGAAGAGTAGGTAGTTAATCTCCTAATTAAGATATGTCCAAGTGTGACAATTCCATACTCCTATTTCATATGAAAAGGTCATAATTTTGAGAAAAATAGTATTAACTGATTAAGATTACGCCTTATTTTATTAATTGTTTGCTTATTTATAATTCTTAGGAGTTATTAACTAAGTCATGTAATTCCGTCACTTATATTTCTTAAATAGACGTTTGTTAGAGATACGTAGCTATTTTGCTTCAATTTGTTGCCGATATATAGGCCTTTTAATAAATAAAGAATTTGCTTTCAATATTTTCCTTTCTATATCACTTCTTTTTGTTTTTATGAATGGTATTATAGTCAAGTTTTCTAAAATTTTGAGTGTTAGGATTTTTTTTAAAGGAGTTTAACTCCAAGGGGTTACCTGTAATAATAAATAAATATTTTATTAAAATCGAGAATATAAGATTACAATGCTTTAATCTTTAGAGATTATAATGGAATAAAAAATAGTCGAGTCGAGGAAAGCGTTCTTTACGCAAGATAAGATACGCCCCGACTAGTGCTTACGGTTCGGCGTATCGTCCCCAAAGATAAAACGACTACGTCCTTTAAAGTAGTAGCATCACACACTCTATAGGCCCCGACGAACTTGACGAGGTAGAAAACCGAACCAACTATGGAACTTCTACAAAGCTAGTATGAAAATGAGATTTAGAAATGAGAAGAGGGAGCAAACTTTGTTGGTGTATCAAAAGAGCTCTCAAATACACTATATATAGCTATATGGGGATAGCCAAAAATCTCATTTAGACATCAAGAGACGGAAACAGGAGCCCTTCGTGAATGAAAACAGGAGCCCTTCGTGAATGAGAAAACCTAAAAGTTGGCATTCACATAAGTGCTTGATTTGAGACTTAATACAACTAATGGGCTGCAATCAATTGTCCAAAAAATTGAATAAACAATTTTATGGCCCAACAAATTAGCTTTACCACAACCAATCAACCAATGGGCTTTCCAATATTTGGGCTAAATAGTCTTAAACCAAATAGGCCCAAATCATAAGCACACAAGCATTTCTCACTCACCAGAAAATCGATTTTGAAAAATAAAAAGTCGATTCCCATTTAATTCTCAAAGAATAAAATATACAACCGTCAAATTAATTAAAAACCCTACAAGTTCAAAATCAATTTTTCTAACATTACACAAGGGAAATGAGGTGCTCGCTTCAGGCACAGTGTATATCTTCCACATTTGTTCTTTGTTTTTGCCGCCAAAAGAATCTACGCTAGTAAAATTGTAAAGTTACGAATAAAATTGTAACCGAACATTAGACATCTTTGATTTAATATGCAGCAAAAATACGGAATAGAAATGAACACAACAAATATAAAATTTCAGGAGTTTAATTTATTAAAATTGGAAGATGCTCTGTGGTAAAATATAATTTATTCAAATTTGTAAATTTAGAGAAACCAATCAAGAAAAATTGCACCACAAGTTATGAAAGTGATCATGTTTACTATTATAAGAAAAATTATATTATTCTAAACTCAGAATATGTTAATTTTCATCAATACAGTCGTTACTTGTTTTGGGACTTGCTGGTTATTTACGGTAGACACTCCAGTTTTTATCTCCAAATAACATGTCTAAACTATAATGGAATGGTGGATATATATATATATATATATATATACTATTTTTAACATATGTATTCATTGAATACAGGAACAAATTGTTACTCTCAACTTAGCTTCTATACGTTTTTAGCTTCAATAATAACTTTGACTCTTTTAATTTTGAATCCGAACTACCACTCTTCTTGTCTAAGGATTTGACCAAGTCCTATAAAACAAGAAGAAGAGAATGGATGGATCAAGAAAAGAGAAGGCAGAACAGAGAGAATGGGATGGATGAAAGTGAATAGGGTTTGGGTGTATAGAAGGACTGATCAAAGTAATTAATAAATTAAAATAGACTCAAAAAGGAAATGACCTATTTCATGAGTGGATAAAAGCAAAAGTATATTAATTCAAAATTATTATTATAAATCATCAATATAATAATCTAATTTAGTTATTTGATTAGCATCATCTAATTAATATTTTTTAAAATGGTCATCCTCAAATTCGCGGCTCTTGATTCAGGGAAAAATTTCCTCAAAAATTGTTCTTCCAAATCATCCCAAGCTCGAATCGAACTCGGTGGAAGATCAAAAAGCCAATCTCTAGCTTTCCCCTGCAAAGTATGAGAAAAAGTAAGTAACTTCAAGTTATTTTCAGAAAAACCATTAGGACGCAACGTGCCGCAAACTAAATCAAACTCAGCAAGATGCTTGTGTGCGCTTTCTCCCGGCAAATCTCCAAACTTAGGTAGCACTTGGATGAATCAATTTTTCGTTTTTATCCTTTGGCATTTTTCGGTGTGGTTTCATCCAAGAAATGGATAAATCAATTTTCCAAGCATTCCCTTCAAATTTTGGGCTATCTTTTATATGTGAAAATGAAACATTTCATGGTACGGAGTCAAATTCTAGATTTAAAATGCATTTCTAATC
Organism: Leonotis leonurus; assembly: GCA_026898415.1. NCBI lineage: Eukaryota > Viridiplantae > Streptophyta > Magnoliopsida > Lamiales > Lamiaceae > Leonotis > Leonotis leonurus. The sequence continues at coordinate 547,053 of JAPKLX010000021.1, forward strand.
AATAAAACTATTAAGAAGCTCGATACTCTTGTTCCAATTATTCATCTGATTGTCGAATTGTCTAAAGCTAAATTTTGTAATGCATTAGGGCATCCCATTAGTAAGCCGATTCGTGCCGAGTTATCATATTCTAATATTATTGACTGATTTGCGCGTTTTAATCTATTTTAATCCATTTTATCCAAAAATAACATTAATTAAACCATATAATATCATATATAATTAATAAAAGTTGATTTATTCTCATTTCACGTATAAAATTACATTGTCATTTTATCTATTCCCTTAATATATGAAATTAAAGCCAAATTTTATTGTTTTTCTTGTTCAAAAAAAAAAGCCAAACTGAAAACGATGGTTAGGCAGTTTCAGAAAAGAAGTGTTAATTAAAGCCCCAATTAATTGCCAATTTGCAAGTGAGATCATGTCAATGCGTACATACATATTATACATATGGTTGAAGTAAAATTAATTGAAAAAAAAGAAAAAAGAAGTCAAAGGGTACCTTACATATTTATATGTATTTATTTTGTTAGACTTGGTCTATGCCACTTCTTTGTAAACTTGTAGTTGACCCAACTGCACTAGCTCACATTTTGCTCACCTATTTCCAAATTTTCATCTCATTTATTCATGTGTTAGTCTAGCTAATTATCTATACACCCCACAAAAACCAAAATTAATTGGAGAAAAACTTAACATTGATTATATTATATTAATATATGCAAAAATGCAATCCGATCTGTTCACCACTTTATCTCAATTTGGGGGCTTTTTAGTATATATGTGTGAGCAAGGACCATCCATTTGTCCACCAAAAAGGCAAAAATACTCTCACGATAACAACCATGCATCAATTTTGTACTATTTCATTATTAATATATATATATATATATATATTTTGAGAACTTCCAAAAGCATGAAATAAATATAGTGGGTCGCTATCCACATTGCCTTAAGTTCCCTTAAAATCAAATATTGCTAATGCTAGCTTGCCTAATCATGAAATGACCACCATTTATTAATCCCGCAAGTAACGAAAGTCGAATATGTCCTTTCCCACCTCCCAACTCCTACTCATCCAATCCACACTAATAATCCTATATATATATATATATTAACCCTTGTCTAGCTCTCCATTCAACACCTTCAACAACTCCAAAAATTAAAGAATTAAAAATGGTGCGTCCGATTCCAATCCCCAATTCAAGCCATACCTTATCAGCAATAGCAATACCACTAGCGATAGGTCTCTTTGTTTCGGTTTCTCTTTTGGTAGGTTTGTGCGCCAAACATGCAAGGCAAATGACACGTAAGCACAACTGCAAAGGTACCCACAATCCAAGCACGCCCTCCAAAGCCAAAGCGCCGCTCCCCTCGCCGAAGCAGCTCATAGCCTCCATAAGCCACAAAGCGATGTCTCCGTTGATCAACGGCAAGAAATCATCGGCGGCGGCGGCGGCGGAGGAGGAGAACGGCGTGTGGCAGAAGGCCATCATGATGGGGGAGAGGTGCGAGCCGCCGCAATTCTCCGGCGTAATCTACTACGATTACGATGGGAACAGGATACCGCAGATGCCGAAGTCTCCGCGGCATGGGTCCATGACGCCATTGAAGAATCTTAATTTTCCTTCGCAGAAAAGTGACAACTCTCTTTACTGATGAGCCTCTGTAATAGGAGTATTTGGTAATAACTTAATATATTATCAAGTTTTGCTGCATGCAGATTTTTGTCTTAATTAATTTTGATTTTCTCTTTTTGTTTTTTTATTTGGTAGAGCTGTGTAATAATAGTTGCTGCCTTTTATTTTTCCAATTGCAACTTGACTTAATTAGTTTTTAGCAATTAAGTTGGTTTTGTAGAGGAATTGGGATGCAGCAATTCAATTGTGTATTTGGTGTAGTTTAGGTTCGCTAACCTCAGGTAAATCTGCTACTAGAATAATCAAATATATGCTGCTAGTAATTAGGATATAGTTTATCTTTTTTAGACTTCGATGTTTTATTTTCATTTTCTATTTTGTACAAACGTTATTTAGTTTTTTGGAAGTCATTATATAATAGTAATAATAGTTTTATTTTAAAAAAATATTACGTAAAATAGTAAGAAAAAACTATCTTCGTCATTTTAATTGTTACAAAACTTCTGGACATGAATTTTAATGCAAGTAAAAAATTGTGTAAATGATAGGTTGACATTAACCCGCTTCTTTTTAAATTTAATTTAGTGGACAAATAAGAAATATGACATCTAAAATGAAACATTTCAAAAAGAAAAATAAATGTAAAGTGAAACAGAGATTTTGATACAATAGAGATAGCAACGTTTCATCTCACATGCGGGCACAATTTAACATGGTTATAAATATGTCACATCAATATACTAGTTATTTTATAATTTTTTCATTTTTTCTATTATTTTATATTAAATAATATTAAATTATACTTTAATCAATAACGATAAAAAATTATTTAAAATTTAATATATATCTACGAAGTATGTCACATCATTCGTGGGCATGTTAATCTCTCCCTTCACAGGCGCATGAGCATTTTCGACAATGAGTGTCACTCCACCACCCGCGGTAGGCACAACTTAACATGTCAACGACTGATGTGGCGGTATATGAGTTTTCATTATTTTTATTTTTTGTATTATTTCGGAATATTAAATTATATCATAATCAATAAATCATAATCGGAAAGTAATAATTAATATAAATAAATTATTATTTATCTACGAGGCATGACGCATTGCTTGCAAGCGTGTTATTCCAACCGGCCGAGGAACATTGAGCATTTTAGTATACCTTATTTCAAAAAGATAACAAGCATGCGCAACCTTAAAAATTGGAGTATTACATTATGGTTATGAGTTGATACGTTGAAGAAAATATTGTTTTACTACCAATTTGTTTTATCCGGCATAAATTTGTCCACTATTAAGGAAGTTTGTCATTGAAATATTCAATCCCTAATGTACAGACGCCAAAATGAAATAAAATATGAATAAATTAATAAACGATAGCATAGGAGTTGTTCAATGACGGCAAAATAATCTAAAATTTATGTCCGAGTACAAATGAATAAATTAATAAATGTTTTAGTTTTATATGATTTCATGACAACACATAAACTCATCTTTATCAATTAAAGGTGATAAAGCACGCAAGATATTAAAGTTGACTAAAAACATAAGTATTACATTACAAAGCTAATTGTGAAAGCTAGCACAACATCATGCTTAGTTATTATTCATGCAAAAAAATGGCTCAAATAAGCATGAAACAGGCTGGGGAAATATATAGGAATGTGAAGTAAGATCATCTTCTTATTTTATTTGTTTTTTCACAACTGATCCAAGTAAAATATTGTGTTTCTTATAAATATATTTTCTTGGTGAAGGTTCAAAATAACAATCCTATAAAGTCCAATATACATATATATATATATATATTTTCTCTGCTCAAAGATGATAAAATGTACAACTAAAAATTTGACATGCCAAAAGAATTTTCTTTTTCCTTTTCTTTTTTCAATATAAAAACAAGAATTCCTTATTCTTCTTGATTATCCCCTGCTGTAGGAGTCTTTGTATTAGCGCGGCTTCTCAGCTCTTCAAAGGCTTTCATGCTCTCTGCGTCGAACCCTCCCGCAAACTGGAACAGTTTTCAAACGCCATGAATTTGTTCCATATAAATTTTTCAACTATTTTCATTTCATTGGCATCTAACAAATATGCTTACCTGATGCACTCGGAAAGCAAATCGCACTCCTTGTAGAAGCAAGAATTCTTTGTTGGGCTCCTTCTCTGGTTCGTTCATTGCATCAAGCTCTGTTGCAACGCGCTTCATGTATTTTCTTGCTAGTTGGACTGATGAAAGCTTGATCTGCAGATCAGTGGAGAATTTTTCAAGCTCAAGTAAATGATAATTTGTGTGAAATTATCAAAAGAACATATACTAAATATCATTGAGTTATTTGAAGTTTGTGAGATTACCTTGCCTACTACCCCAGAATCAAGAAGCCAATCCACCGGAATGCCAAATTCTTTGTATCGAGAAACAGCCATGTCTCGTGTTCGTAGCAAGGCATAGACGCCATTCTCCACTCTATGAGAAGGGAAAAGTTGCAGAATTCAAGTAAAATAAGTTTGATCACTGGCCATTTAAACTGATTTGTAGTGCATGTATATAGATATTCATAGTACTAATTGAACAGTTTCTTGCTAGAATGAACTTACTTTTCGAGCAATTTATACATCTTCTTCAGAGCAGGATCACAAGGAAGACTTTCATCATCTGTGAATGATGTAACTAGCTTCTCTAGTTTCCTGAGGTCTTGATACTCAAATGCTGCCTCTCTTAGTGCATCTGCTTTCCCCTCTGGCCAGTCGAAGTGTTTTAGAACAGCGCGCTCATCCACCTAGTACACATACATTTGTTAAAGATTCATATCAATTTGAACAGTACAAGGCAAACAGAGACTACTAGAAGTATATCATGAAAGACAAATCATTTCCAAGCAGAACCTATTTATTATTCTACCATTAAGGATAGAGCAATTACCAAAAAGGAGAGCTCCTCATCGAGCCAGTTCACAAACGACAGCAGATCATCTATGTTCGTGAAGGACGCTGCTCTGACTTCAGAAGCCAATGACTGCACAAATTCACCTTGTGTTTCCACGTCAGCTTTAACCTGTTTATATTTGTTGCATTATTAGTATTTGGTAAAAGGGTAAGTGATATACACATTAATACTGAAGAAAAGAAGTGAGCTAATATACAGCTAGCAGGAAGGATGATCTGTTCTCAATCTCCCCAATCATGTTGCTTCTTGCTTCTGAGGTGTTTGATGATGTAGAGATCAAAGATGACGTATTCTTTGCCTCCCGTTTCATCAATGACTGGTAAAACTCAACCAGTTCAGGAGCCCGGTGAACTTTATCACCAGTGGGGCCTCCTTTAGAGAGGCTTCCTGGTGGAGGAGGAGGACGAGGGGGGCCACCAGGTGGCGGTGGCGGTGGAGGTGCACCCGGAGGCGGAGGCGGCGGAGGAGGACCCCCTGCTGGGACTCGGATTGGAGTGCTCGCATTGGTTTCACCAGAACCACCTCCTGACGGCTTAGGGGGTGGCCGAGCAGTCCTAGGAGCACGTTTTTCAAGCTGTGCAAGCTGCATTTTGCTAACTATTGGAGAATCAGTTTTATTCTCATTGGACTGATCATTTGAAGAAGCAGAGATAATAGGTTTCTCTTTAATATGAGCAAGTTTTGGAGGCAGAGCAACAGATTTAGTACTATCCACCCTTAAAGTCAAAGGATCACCAAACTTCACTGCTCTTGCTTGCTGAGCTTTCTCCTTGATATGTTTCTCTCTCTCAAGAGCAAGCTTATGTCTATCTTTGTACGCAGGATACTTCTCGTCTAGCACGCCTTCGACTGATTTAGACATCAAGTGGAAAGATGATGCTACATTGTTGAGTGCTTCAGTTGGAGGTAGTTTCAGAGTTTCAGGTGAATTGAACTCATCATTTTCTCCAGTTCCAAAACTAGTGATGGCAATACCATCACTTGCATTTCTCAGCATTAGGGCTTCGAGCGGGCCCCTCGGTTTGATGCTCATGCTAGCCCTACCCGGTGATGCACCTGCAAAAGATCGAGCAGGAGAAGAAAGCGTGCTTGAGTCGTCTCTGCTCTTTCCCCCCCATCTCTTCAGCTTCTGGATCAAACTAGGCTTCTTGCTAAGACTGCTGAATCTGCTTGTGGAACTATCAATGGAGACATTATCGAAATCCTCACTATCAACAGAGGTGTTGTCGAAGTTGCTCTCCATATCCGTGTCTCCTCCTCCACGCTCCGATCCTGCATACTCCAACATCAGCTGCTTAGCCTTCTCTTGGGATCTTGGGCTCAAATTTTTATTAAGATCGCGAGCTGATAATTTCCCCGAAGGTGTTTGGTAATTTCGGAGCTCAAATCTTAGGCACGCATTCACCCATCGAAGATACACGAGCTCTTCAACTTCACTGAATCTGTTCATTTGAAGCCCTTCCACTTGTTTAACTAGGTCTTCATTCGCATGCTTCATTTCATTCACCTCTTCTCTTACCTTGGCCACCATTTCCGTCTGGAGAAACACAAATACTTAAACATCTCAAGATCATGCTTCAAGTGTAATTGTATTATCATGAAATATGTTTGGTAGCAGAAGTTTTACCTCAGTTATGTTGGAAAGGGTTCTAACTTTGGATTCAGCAGAATCAAGTTTAACTATTAGTTCTCTCTTTTCATGTTGAAGCTCTCTGTTCTTCCTCTTGAGCTCCATAACCTCCACCTCCAAATCCTTAACAGCTTTAAGCTTCTTCTCGACTTCTGCACTTTCCTGCTCCTTTGTTTGAAGCCCACTAACTTGTTGCTTCAGAAGCAAGAGCTGGCCTTTTGTCTGGTTAGCTTCAAGCTGAATCTGCTTCTGCAGTTCCTTTATCTTCTTCCTTGCCATCTCGAGATCTTTCCTAGCAGCAACTCCTTGAGACAGCTCCTCTTGAAGTTTTTTCCTCTCAGCCTGCAAAGAATTTATGGTTATGTTGAGCATGTCAATTTCCACTGTCTTGATCTTGAGCTGCTTCTGTAACTCAGCTATGCTCGACTCTTGCTCCTTAAGTCCATAGTATTCGAGCAGCTCCCCCTCAAGCTTCACCTCTCTCTCCTCCAACTCTTTCACCATATCACGCAATCTCTCCAGTTCGCTTGCATTGTTCGCCATCTCACTTTCATAAACCCTGTCCTTTTCTGCTTTGAGATTCGCAGCTGTATCATACTTGTCGGTAGGTAATGGAAAATCGATCTCTCCAGACAAAAGGCTTTCAAATTCTGGTAAGAACTCATCCTCAAAATCTGGAGGGCTACTTATAGCAGGATTTATGATGCTATTGATCAACTTCACCTCTTCTTTTTCCTCATCTTCCTCTTCCCCTTTCTCTTCGGCCTGCAGTGGTTCGAATATCTTACAGAAATGTTGGATATATAACAACAAAATCGACGGACATGAAATCAAATATACGTATCTACAAGCCTGCAACCACCTCTTTGTAATCAATGTCTGAATATGGAGCATGATCCTTGTCTTCTCCTCCGTCCCGAGACGTCTCAAATGATGCTCCATCATTTTCTACTGTTAAAAAGCAACCAAGTTTCAGTCATATAAAGTTGATGAGCTATAGCTCTTTTTATGCATTAAAATATAAGCATGCAAAACTACAAAATCTACAATTGAAGCTGCTTTGGATCCTCTTACATACAATATCATGACAATACAGAATTTAGACAAGAATCTTACAATTAAGAGCATGTAATAAGAAAAAAAGCTCAAAATACCATCAAGCTTCTTTGAATTGTCCGGTGGCCTCGAATTCTTGACACTGACCTGTTTAGCTGCATATGCTGCGAGAGAAGCAGCAACAAGAAAGCCTAACCTGACAATCATGTAGATATTGTTGATGGAAAATACCAAGTTTTCCACTCATATACTAATATAAAGATTGCCTCAAGAAGGCTTTCCCTCATCTCCCTTTAACCCCATATCTCATACTTCAATCCAAAATTCCATACAAACACATGAGTAACATATACTTTGCGAATTCCGAGGGAAAAAGGTTCCTTCTTTCCTAGGACATCAAATGATTGAGCATGCTAATACTGCAAGACATATTTTTACTATGAATAACATTATCCACTACCCTATCAAACAAAGTTTCTGATAAATAGAATTTTCGAACAGAGACTGTGGAGTAAGAGCTACAGGAGCCACCAATTTTCGAGTGGTTAGTTATCCTCCAAGAGGATTGAATTTCTACAAACAGGTGGTGGGTCTGGAAAGCTAACTTCTATATGCAGATAACTCCCATATAAAATTAATAAAATATAAAAAACCCTGCAATTCCGATATACTACTATTTATTAAAGAACTGAAAATGACAAACAGTCAAAGAAAGATGTAATCTTGGACATGAATAATGGTTTTTCTGAATCTTACTCTAGTTTTACTTAGCAAATGTGCTGAGTTAGAAATGAAAATGAGGTAGTAAAATAAAATTTTGTCTTGTTTAAAGATTGTCATAAATAAGGGGTACCTGTGGGAGTTAATCCTCTAACTGGCCACACTCTTGTCCACTCAATCCTCACAACAAGAAACTCGTTTTTTCAGACAGTGTTTAATGATTATCAACAAATAAACTCGATAAATCTAATTGAACGAACACTTAAGAAGATAATTGTTACCCAAATGCAAGCACCTAACATCTTTTAATAAGGTTTTCTTGTTCTTTTTTTCTTCTTATTTTTCTCTTCAATTTCAATGTCTGTGTTTAAAGCTTGACTTCATAATTATTAGTTACCCAGAAAATAAAATCATTAGTATTAAATTTTAGTTCCATCTTAGATAATAATTAATTTTTGGAGCTAATCAGTTCACTCTTAATTTATGGAGTAATTATTATTTTCAAATAGGCTATCATAATTGTGGGTTAGTAATAGTGTTAATCATGGAACAAGTACAAAAGTAGATTGCTAAGGATTATGGTTTTGGAAATGGAGAAGTTAAATATAAATAGGTAGAAAAGGTGATATTGGCATTTAATTGGTGGCCTTGTGTAAATGGATTGGTGCATATGCATGGTTATTGGATAGGATATAATTGATTAGAAAATTAGATTAGACCTAAAATTTGCATGTGGCAATGTATTATTTGATAGAAGCTCCCACGTTTTTTGGCTGCATTTGAAATTATTCATCCTAAATGTGACAAATTGAGAGGCTATAAAGCAAGGAGGCTCGCACTAAATTCCAACAAAATAATTTATTTATTTATAGTCATGCCTCATGCATCAAAAGCTTAGAGGCCCTTCAAAACAATACTACTACTAGTTATAAAAGAAATGGTGGGTCATTGGGCCGGCCCAAGTCACAATGAATTCCCTTCCCTACGCCTATGAAGAAGCATATACAGCTGGACCCTTCTTGGCCCAATAACTGAACTTTGTTTTTCTTTTCCTTCTTTTATTTTTGTTTAATACTCTTTCCGTCCACTAATCTCGTTAACGTTTTATCATTTTAGTCCGTCCATCAATCTTGTTAACACTTGAAACTTACGATTTATAGTAAGTGGACCCACATCATTCAATACACTTTAATTGCGTTACGTGTCACAATTTTATTATTGCATTAGAAAATGTAACATTATTAAAGAATAGAGTATCTCATTCAATTTCAGCATAAAATAACTTTTTCATTTCCCCTCTTTGCCAATGATAACTTTGCAATATAATAAAATGCGTCATGGAACATAATTTACCACCTCTCTCTCAACTCCCAAGTAAATGATTGTTTCTTACATTAGAGTATGAATTTAGCAGTACAAGGAAAAACCCAATTAATGAAAGATAGATAGATGCGAATATGAATCTTTCTGGAATGGAATGTGATTCCTCATTTCGTTGGTTTGTCTGGACAGAAGAGTTAAGTAGTGTAGATAAAAACATAGTGTTCTGTAAACCCAATATTCGTAGTGATCGAAAACACATATGAGGTGAGGCCAATTCTCCTACTCAAACAATATTACAAATCGACAAATGCGATCGTTGGTTGGTATAGTCACTTAGTGTGCGTCAACTTTGGTGGTGCCACTACTTTTTTTTATTATTAACTTAATTAAATTAGCGTTATTAGCAATACACTTTAATTTTTTACGCTGGTTGAATTAATCCAACTCTAATTCTTCTACTTAAACTACATAGGCTACAGCAGATGCCACCCGGCATTAATTCAATGCTTGCTAGCTAATTACATCAATGTATTTCACCTAATTAACTAATCAAAAACTACCTACTTTCTACTACAAGTATACCAACTCAAAAAACCAACCTGCACTCATATATAAAGTATTAAATATAAGAATTATCAACTGTGAAGATAGACTTAAGACATCTAATATGCATGAAAATATCTTAGGAAATGTTTAACCTTAATTATATATGATATACGCATATATATGTAGGCATCATATTAGTTCTTCAAAAATAAATTAATAACACTAGTATATACTATTATAAATAAAATGAAATTCGTCCAAATTAAAAATTGGGTTTGTATCTCATCAGCTAGGACAAAAGTAACGACATGACCATGCATGATCATAAGCACAAACGACACGAAAGTAAATAAAAATAAAATATTAAACTACATCGATTACCAAGAGATGATGAGTTAACGGTGAGTAGCAGCAGTTGACACCACACCACACCGCAGTGATCTCACCCCCTCCCCCTCCCCCTCCCCCTCCTATAAATACCTCCAATCAAAGCTGAAAGACATGCATACTCAGAGATAGAAATATATAACAATAGAGAGAGATAAAGAGAGAAAGAGAGAAAAATGGAGTTCGCATGCAAGGAATATTTCAAGGTAGGCAAGTGCGAAGGTGAGAAGCTTGTCGACGGCGAAACCTTGCCGCTAGTGCTGAATCCTGCAGCGGAGGGGAAGAAGGAGGTGAAGTCGTTGCTGGAGGCCTTAGACAAGAACAAGGAGTGGTTCGATGATATGATCACCAAGAACAGCGCCGTCCTGCTGAGGGGATTCGACGTCGAGAATGCGGTGGAGTTCAACGACATCGTCGAGACCTTGGGGTGGGACGACATCCGTTACGTGGGCCCCGCCCCCCGTACCCACATTCACAAGCGGATCTGGACCGCCAACGAGGGCCCCCTCTCCGAGTTCATCTACTACCACCACGAGATGGTCTTGGTAACTATTTACTTAATTTATCCCGTCTAGGAAATGTCACATAGTTAGCTAGGACATAAAACATTCGTAGATACATATAATTAAATATATATTTCATAGAAAGTGATATTTGATTAATTAGTATTAATTAATTATTGGTACAGATTAAGGAATTCCCTAAGAAAGTGATACTATTCTGTGAAGTACCGTCACCGGAAGGCGGTGAGACGCCGTTCGTGCCTAGCTTCAAGGTGACGGAGCAGATGATCAAAGAGTTTCCCGAGTTCGTGGAGGAGGCAGAAGAGAAGGGCCTCAAGTACACCTTTACTGCTCTTAGCAACGACAACACGGGGTCAATGAGGGGACGAGGCTGGCAGGACGCCTTTGCCACCACCGACCCGGCCGAAGCTGAAAGAAGAGCCAGAGCACTAGGGATGGACGTCGAATGGCTCCCGGATGGCGGGGTAAAGACTATATTGGGTCCAAGGTGTTTGACGAGGGTGTTTGAAGGGAGGAAGGGACGAAGAATGTGGTTCAACACAATGGTCGGGATGCACGGGAAAGAGCTCAGCTCCGCCACACTGGCTGACGGGTCGGAGATACCGGAGCATGTGGTGAAGAGGTGTGGAGAGATCATAGAAGAAGAGAGCATTCAGTTCAAATGGCAGAAGGGTGATGTACTTTTCTTGGATAATTATGCTACTTTGCATGGTAGGAGGCCTGCACTTGCACCTAGGAAGGTTTTAGTTGCTACATGCAAATAGACAGATCAGAGTGAGTTTGTCTCAATTCGCTTACTGGGAAAATAAGATGCATATACTATTATTAAATAAAGCCCTTTGGTTGGGCAGGGCAGAGCATCACATGATATTGTGGTTCCAATGTTTTCAATGAATATAAAATCTTTGTTTTCTATTTAGTTAAGGCACTTCCTCTTGCTTCTAAAATCTAAGCGTGCCAATGGGAGCCATTATATCATATTCATATCCCTTGTAGTAATAAAAAAGAAACTACCAAGTTAACCCAATTCTGGAAAAGCTCCATTCCATGCACATGGATATCAATCAAATTGAGTAGCCATTGAATCACAACTACATCATTAGTAAAAAGTACAATATAATGTATTAAGGTACATTTGCAACTCATCAGAGACACCCAAGGAATAGCCACCACTTACTACGAATCATTCCGTACCCTGAAAACTTGCTGTGGAACAATAGACAAAGGTTTTAAGTAAACACTTTTTGGTGATGGCAAAACTTTCAAGTAAAACAATAAGATTAAAAATAAGTTCTTAAACCATATCCATTTATGCATTATGCAATGTGCAAATTTTTTTAAGGAACGAACAAAAATAGAATTAAATGGAAGTTTTTCTAACACCCATTGACTCGGAACCAGCTGTATGCGTGTGTTTAGTACAAGAACATCAACATCCCATGGAGATCACTTCATTTCTTCATTACCTTGCAATACAAGTACATCTCAATAGAAGCAAGAGAAAAACAAAAACAAATATCAGCAACTAGAACCTCCTCTACAAGATTCAATTCATGTCGAAAATGGGAAAGATATAATCAAAGGAGGGAGACCAACAATTCCTATCACAAACTCTTAAGTTCAATACTCAAACCACGACTAAGATAACATAGACATTACAGGAAAGTTCTACAACGATTCCTGCTACTTGGCTGGCCATTACTAGCAGCACCATCAGCCCCATTACTCTAGGGAGCCCGGTTCTGAATGCCGCGGCCACGGCCCCTATTTATGTACCCACTGTATCCCCCATAACTTCTTCAGTACCCACGGAACCGACCACCACGATTAGGTTCTCCAAAAGTCTGTGCATGGTGATAAGCTTACATAAGTTAAATCTCATTAGGAAAAACTAAGGATTTGGTATAAGTTTGGACATACCTCTGTGTCTAACTTCATTTGCTCAGAGTATCTTGTCCTTCCATGATTAGGATCATTGTTCATGGCATTGCAAGAAAGGGAGTAGAAGAAGTCATCCTTATTGTAAATAGGCTACAACAAACAGAAACAAAATTCAAAATTAGTATGATGAAGTTTGTTGTGAATTGCTCGGTACCAAGTTGAGCATTGTACTAAATAATCACCGTGGCTTCAACATTAGGTGATTCAACATCATCCTCGTCCTCTTGAACATCCTCGTCACTGCCACTGCCATTTTCTTCTTTATCCTTGGACCTTTTACCCAGATGACCCCAAACTTCATCTTTCTTGAATTTCTCATTCATTGCCATAAAATCAAAATCTTCAGTAAATTTCATCACCAGTCGCTGGTTCTGTAAGGCAAAGTCAAACGCTCCATTATCATTTGGATCATATCAAGTGATAGAGTGTAGAACAAACTGATGTAGGTATGATTTTTGACTTTTGAGTGTAAATATATGTACAAGAAGGCCATTGCGCACAAAAATGCAGAGAAATTTCAAATATTAGGTATTCGTAGCAAAATTAGTCACTGACAAATCAAAACAGGGTAAGAACATAAGAGTTAAAACTACAAATGGCCACCTAAAATTGCTCCTGGTAAGATGCCTCAATTTCTCAAAGTTCATTTGGTACACCAGTATGGACAAGTTCACAAGATAAACTAAAATAAGCCTATCTTATGGTTCAGAATTAATGGCATCTAGAAAATTTTCAGATTCCATCTTCCCAACAAATGACTTTCAGCATTACATTTGTGCTAAGTTGCTAACAAGTGAGAGATTGGTTTGTCGCTATCAATTCCACATTCTTACTTTGGAATTTAAATATGCTAAAATTTCCTCAACAATTTAAACCTAATTCTACTATGAAATGCCAATCAAAGCAATTTTGATTTGAAAATTGAATGTGAGATTGTACTTATAGCAGAATCATAGTTTTGCAAGACCTCTCCTGAGCACCACTACTGCCACAATCAACCATCCTGATCCACTAAACAACACCTATAGGCTCTCCTATAATTTGAACTTTAGTTCTCAAACTTCTCTTTCTACCTTTTAACAACTGAAATTCCTATCCAATCACAAGTTTTATATGCTTCATTTCTAACGGAGTCTCAAAAAAAAAAGAATTAGAAGGAAGATGCTAGAATGAGAAAAATGTTACAGTGACGTGTTATATAGGAAAAAGAAGATAACCTTGGGTGCACGAGCATTTGGTGGAAATGGTAATATTGGTGGTTGAGCTTCCGTTACTAGAGGAACTGACGACTCTGCTACAGGCTTTGATGACACTTGAACTACTTCCACATCCTTATGCGTTGTTAGTAATGGTTTAGGTGCGGCAGCAGCAGATAGTCCAGACTGTAGCAGCTGCCCTGGGGTTATCAAAGAAGGTGTTGGAGTTTCTGTAAGACCGGAACCAGAAGCCCCAGTGTTAGTTGTTACTGGCTGTGATATGTTGATGTTCTGCTGGGGCAAGGCTGCCAATCCAGGTACTATGCTCTTGCTAGAAATCGAAGTTGTTCCTACATTATCAGAAGCCGGAAATGTAGATAATGATGGCAAGACGGGAACCAGGCATTGATGTAGCGATGGCAGAAAGAGGTGCTTTGTTTAGCAGCAGATTGGTCATTGTTTCAGAAGCTAAAGAAACAGATTGCAGAAGGGGCATATTCAATGACAAAGTTGGAACAGGAAAACTAGAGGTTAGACTAGAAGAACTTCTGCTGTTAGGAACGAACGAAGAATGATGATCAGGCAGGCTGGAACTGGGAATGCTGGAAGAAGCAGTTGGTAAAGGTGAATTCAAAGCTGAAAATTGCAACTGTTGCATGGACGGATTCATTGACATGCCAAGAGAAGGCCAGAGCATGGACTGCTGAGGTACTTGTGGGAGCATGGACTGCTGTGGTACTTGTGGGAGCATGGACTGTGGTGGTGCTTGTGGAAGCAAGGACTGTTGAGGTAGTTGTGGATGGCCATTCGGTGCGCCATAGAATCCCTGCCAATACATTGGGATAGGTAAGCCACTACCATTTGCATTTGGTGGAGAAGGGCCCCAAGAGTTCAAGTTCCCTCCAGGTTGATATAATGGGAGACCACTTTGGAAAGTTTACCCAGGGAGTCCCATTGGAGCAGAATGGAAACCAAGATCTGATAAAGACCTGGTAGGACATGTGGGCAGTCTTGTGGATGGGACTGTTGGACGTAGATAATGTGACTGCATCAAAATCAAATTTATTAGAGAAAATCCTACAGTGCATCACATTATACAAGTGATAATGATATTGCTTACCTGAATAAATGCAGGATCACTGTTGATGGGTAGTGGTGCAGCCTGAACTGGAGGGGAAGATTTTACCTGCAAGTCCTGTGGAAAGTAGACAAGTAAAAACTTAAGCCTGAAACCAGACCCTATGATTGGCTTAGAATGGATAAGAATTTTAACAAAGAACTAGTTTATCACATAATCTATCAAAGCAGACATTGATATCATAAAACAACTTGAGATGAAGTTAGGAAAGCTCTCAACAGAAACAAAGGTATTACTGAGTTATGACATCCTGAAGAGAGGGCCATCAGGCCACCACTTATTAAAGTTAGAACAGTAATAAATTCAGAAAAGAAGTATCAAGTCGAACTAGTACCTTGATATCAGTTCCTCTGAACAGTATATATTCGTAAATTTTGTCACTAGGAGGGACTTGTGGTCCATCCTTTTTCCGTACTGTTATGTTATAATATGGAGTTTATATTATTATTAGTATTAAAAATATTATTTCCTTGTATAGCATAACCTTAGTTATCTATAAATATGTACTTCTTACTATTGATTAATACACAATTTTGTTCTCCAATTATACGATTCAACATGGTATCAGAGTCATAGGTTCTAGGGTATAACCATTAAGGATCCCAATCTAGAAATTAAGGTTTCCAAATTTTGAAAACTAGGGTTCTGCACAGTTAGAGTGTGCAGCCACCCATTTCGTCCCCGCTTCAAATTGGCCGTCACCTCTGGCCCACCTGAAGCGCCACTGTCCGGCGTACCTACGGCCACCACTCCGGGGGCCTACAGTGGCGCGTGCACGGCGGAATCGCCGCTCAAAGTTGGCGACGCAGAACTGCAGCAGTCGCACGGCGCGCTTGATTTCTACACCTCCAGCCACCAGCAGGCTACACCGCCAGTCCAGGGAGATTCGGCATCCTCCCACGCACCTCCGGTCAAATTTCGGTGGCCGGAGTCGGCGCGTGTAGCGCACACGCGCTCCTGCAGTCGACGGCGCCTGCACATATTTTGGGATTTCTAAGAGAGATTGTGATGGCTTCAGTTTTTTGTTGTTGGCCCCGTTGCCACTGCTTTTAAGAGCATAAGTTTTAGGATTTGTTTCGATGTTTCGAAAATTAGGGTTTCTGCACATTTGGAGTGTGCAGTCACCCATTCCATTTTCAAGCGACGACGATCGACATCGCCTGCACAGGGAGTTGCGCCGCCCCCGCACACCTCCGGTCTGCCCTCCGTTCTTTGTCGACTCGGTTCGTTCTCTCGTTAATTCCTCGGCCAATTTCGATCTACATCATGTGACGGTGTGAGATTTAGATCCGTCTTCATTGAATATATGAGGATCGAAGATCTGTTACTGTTAAGTTAGATCTATCTTCATTTTATATATGAAGATCGAAGATCTGTTACGGTTAGGTTAGATCTGTCTTCATTGGATATATGAAGATCGAAGATCTGTTACGGTTAAGATTGATTTTCAATGGGGTTAAGATTTGTGTAACAAGCTTGGCATAATTAATGTTTATGCTCCAGCTTGAGGGGGAGTGTTATAATATGGAGTTTATATTATTTTTAGTATTAGAGATATTATATCCTTGTAATAGCATAACCTTAGTTATCTATAAATATGTACTTCCTCCTATTGATTAATACACAATTTTATTCTCCAATTATACGATTCAACATGTTCCAAATGATCGTACTGAAACAAGATAGGTTAAGATAATCAATTAGTTCTAGATCATTAACAAATACTGAACAAGAATAATAGTACATGAACTACTTTTCATATTTCATGGAGAATGTAAATGAAGGCCTAACATGGATGATATGCAATAGAACCAATCAACTACTCTTAGAAGCGAGAACACCGTTAACATTGGAATGTTCCACATTTTTAATCTTAATTGCGCAAAAATTGGGATTTGAGCTCAAGAACCATTAAGTTAGGGATTTTCTAGTTCAAAATAAACCTAAAAGACAAGCAGGATACAAGCTCCAGCTAATTAGTTATACACTAGAGCTATAGCGAAAGGTTGGATAAGTAGGCACATTCAAATTTTTCGACAATACATAAACCATTTGAGGATACTGAATATTGAATCACTGATCATGTAATAAAGAAAAGTTATAATCAAAATTGCAATAAACATCTAACCAAAGCAAAATTTCTAGTGACTAAACCATGTTTTGGGTTACTTGGCTACAAGAAACCAAAAGAGAAAGAAGTGCGAGTCTCCATGAAGAGACATCGTAGCATAATTTAACACAAAGGGAAACCCTAACAAAAAAAATGCTACATAATATCTGGCACAAAACGTAGAAATTCCTAACAATGGACATACAAACAACAAAGCTATTGAAACATGCAAAAAGTGCAATCCATCCAAATTCAAATTACAGGTGAACTAGATTTGAAGAAGTAGATATAGGCAATAAAATAAAAAAATTAAAGTTTTAATTATTTATTTACAGAAAATAGGTTGTTTTTCATTTGCTCTTACTGTTGCGTATGCCGATGTTGGACTCTTCAGTGTTGATGTTGTAGAGTATGCCTTCGTATATGATCTCACTCTTCGAAGTCAAACTAATCAAGCTGCCGATGTAGGAATCCGCTGATGCTCCGCTACCGTGTTAAGATAACAAACTCTCTTTAACATCAATCCGATCCACATCCAGAAATTAGCATGAATGCGGAGACAAACAAGATAGAGTAAAAGCCAAAAGGCTGATTTTCGTTAAAGGTTTCAAAATATAACCATGCAACGTCGTACAGTAGCTTTAAATGAGCTGCAGAGATGTAACAAACTCTCACTCACACTAACAGACTAGAGCCACATGGCGTAAGCTCATAGGTCCTATTATTTAGATACAAAGCTACCAACTCACAGAAGAAGTCAAAACTAACTAATACATGGTAAACAAACTCATGTATGCAAAACAAACAAATCCTACATCATAACAACCCCCATTCCTTACTTTTGACTTGTCCCTAAGTCAAACAAGAAAGGAAACCTTGCTTCCATGGCCAAGTAATCTTCCCAAGTTGCCTCTTCTTCAAGCAAGTGCGCCCACTGCACAGGCACTTCAGCCTTAGGTTTGTTATGATCTTTCACAATTCACCGAGCTAACACCTTCACGGGATATAGTAACACCTTACCGTCGTCATCAAATTCCGGTAAAGCAGCAATGGTACGATGAGGAGTAGTGGTACTACGTTTCAACAAGCTCACATGAAAAACAGAATGAATTTTTGCTCCAGTAGGCAACTCTAACTCATAAGCAGCAGAACCCACACACTTAGTGATACAAAAAGGACCTGCATATCTGGGACTAAGTTTCCACGCTCGATGCAAACGAATAGAGCTTTGCTTGTATAGCTTAAGCTTTAAGTATACCCAATCACCTACATCAAAAACACGGTCTCGGCGGCGACGATTAGCGAAGGCCACCATACAGTCTTGAGCCTTTTGTAGTAAGCGTCGAAGGTGAATTTGAATATCACGCTTGTCTTGCAGAGTAGCTTCAACACCAACTACTCGAGAAGATACATAAGACTGTAGTGCCAATGGAGTCGGTTTAAAGCCATAAAGTGCTTCAAACGGTGTGAGCTCCAACGAGGTGTGATAGGATGTGTTATACCAAAATTCGGCCAACGATAACCACTGAAACCACTTCTTGGGAGCATGACTACACATACACCGTAGGTACGTCTCCAAACATTGATTAACTCGCTCGCTTTAGCCATCTGTTTGTGGATGGTACGCAGTGCTCAAGTGATGTTGCACTCCCAACAATTTGAACAAGTCTTTCCAAAACAAGCTAGTGAAGATACGGTCCCGATCAGAAACCAAACTTGAAGGCAGCCCGTGGAGCTTGTAGATGGTATCCATAAATACTTGGGCACAATCAGAGGCTATATATGGATGCTTCAACGCTACAAAATGTGCATATTTTGTAAATCGATCCACAATGACCCAAATAGTGTCCTTACCATTCAAAAGAGGCAAACGCTCGATGAAGTCCATCGTCAAGTGCTGCCATGCCTGAGAAGGAATGGGTAATGGTTGTAACAACCCCAGAGTCTTAGTGGTCTCGTGCTTACAGCTCTGACACTCGTGGCATGCCCTCACCATCTGTTGAACATCATATCACAATTATGGCCAAAAGAAGGTAGTTCTAATGCGTTGAAATGTGGCATTAGTTCCTGAATGTCCCCCGTACCCAGAGCTATGCATGTACTCCACAATTTTCATCCTCAATCCAGTGGTATTTCCTACAAAAAGCTTTCCTTTGTACCGCAACAATCCGTCGTGATAGGAGAAGAATGATACATTGAAAGGGACTACGCAACATTCAGTAATGGCATCTTGTTCTATAACATCGTTGTTATAGCTCTCCATGATCTCAGTGATCCACGCAGGAGTGCATGTGGTAAGAGTTATAGTAGCAAGATCACCTTCTTCTTGTTCATGCCTGGATAACGCATCAGTTGCACGGTTGTCATGGCCTCTTCTATATTCAATTCTATAATCAAATCCTAGCAGCTTGGTGAGATACTTATGATGTACTGGAGTGAAAAACTTCTGCTCCAATAAATATCTCAAACTTTGATGATCCGTCTTGATGACAAACTGATTGTGTAGCAAATATGATCTCCATTTTTCAATCGCCAATAGCTCTTTCTCATAAGTAGATAGCCCTCTGTGTTTAGGGGCTAAAGACTTGCTTAGAAATGCAATGGGGTGACTTCCTTGAGATAGAACAGCCCATATCCCACCGTAGGCAGCATCAGTTTCCAACTCGAAGTGCAACGAGAAGTCGGGCAGCTTGAGTACTGGGGCTGTCACCATAGCATTTTTAAGTGCATTGAAGGCTGTAGTTGCTTTCTCACTCCATATAAATGCTCCTTTCTTCGTAAGATTATGTAAAGGACGAGCTATAGATCTATATCCTTTAATAAACTTACGGTAATATCCGATTAAACCCAAGAATCCCCTCAAGGACTTCAAGGATTTTGGTTGAGGCCAATCTACCATTGCTTTAATCTTTGTCGCATCAACGGAAACTCCTTCTCCGCTTATAATATGTCCCAGGTACTCTACTCTCGGTTGCCCAAACGAACACTTAGAAGCCTTCGCGTACAGTTTGTGTGTCACCAAAGTTTGAAACACTCGTTCAAGGTGGATCATAAGCAGCTCCATGTCCTTGCTATAGACCAAGATATCATCGAAAAAGACTAACACGAACTTGCCCAGATAAGCTTTAAACACATTGTTCATAAATGCTTGAAAAGTGGCAGGCGCGTTAGTTAATCCAAATGGCATCACTTTGAACTCGTAGAGACCACTCGACATCACAAATGCAGTCTTGTGGATGTCTCAAGGGTGCATCCTTATCTAGTGATACCCAGCTCTAAGATCAATCTTCGAAAATACAGTGGTTCCACCTAGCTTGTCCAATAAATCATCAATCAAGGGTATGGGGAAGTTATCCTTGACTGTGATTGTGTTTAGCTTCCTATAATCCACACAAAACCTCCATGTCCCGTCCTTCTTTTTCACTAACAAGACTGGAGAGGAAAATGAACTGATGTTAGGTTGGATCACTCCCGTTTTGAGCATCTCTTGCACTAACTTCTCGATCTCCATCCTTTGTAGGTAAGGATATCTATAAGCATGTTGTTTGAAGGCTGCAACGTCTGGCTTCAAAATGATTTGGTGATCATGATCTCGTGCAGGAGGTAGGTCCTTTGGAGTATCAAACAGATGCAAATACTTTGATATCAAAGGTTGAAGCACCGTTGGTGGCTTATAGTCTGCAACCACTTTGTCCACCGAAAGCATACACAAGCAACCCATATACGATCCCTTGCCCTTCTTGAGTGTATTGGTTAGTTGTTTTCCAGACATTAATGTAAGCGACACCTCTTGTTGGTTGCTTTGTAGCACTATCTTCTTCCCCTCCTTCAAGAAGCTAATGTTCTGCTCCTTAAAGTCGAATGTCACTGGACCCAATTGCTTCAACAAGTCCACTCCTACCACCATGTCACACCCTCTTAAATGTAATATCCTAATAGCCGCAATGAATCTGCATCCTCCCATTTCCCATTCTAACTTAGGACATCTAGTGTTGCATTCAACCTTCCCCCATCGGCTACGGTTACTAGTAAATGATTTGTATATTCTACCTCGCAACCCAACCGTTTGGACGCTATAGCATCGAGAAAGCTGTGGGTACTCCCCGTATCAATCAACACCGTAATCACTTGCTTCCCTATTCTCCCTTGCAGCTTGATAGTGTTAGCTACAAGATGTCCAGCCAATGCGTTAATAGATATTTGTGCTTCCTTCCCTTCGGTTTCCACCTCCTCCAAAACTAGCTCATTCTCTTCCCCACCCTTCTCGCATATGATCACAAACACTTTTTTGCACTTATGTCCTATTTGATAAGTCTCATCGCAATTGAAGCACAACTTATTTTTCCTCCTCTCTTCGATTTCTGTACGTGTTAACCGTTTGAAGGTTGAAGCTTGCTGTTGAGTACCCTGCATCCCACTCTTTCCCAAAGCATCTGTTCCACCTTTCTTAACACTCCCCCCACTCCCTTTAATCCCTATATCTCCAGCCTTACTCCATTGTTTTGTCCCTCTCCCTAACGCCATGATTTGTAATTCTTGTTGCTTAGCCAACTTAATAGCTTGGCCTAGCCTCGAAGGGTTGAACATCCTCACCGCACTCCTTATCTCATCCTTCAACCCACCAATGTAACTTTCCACAAAATAATCCTCACCTAAACCCCTATTTTTCACAGCAATAAAAGACTTAAGCTCTTCAAATCGAATGGTATAAGTTTGGACGTCGCCCGATTGTCTCAGTTGATTAAACTGGGCTACCAAACTCTTCCCATCCTCTTCCCCAAATCTCTCCACTACCCTATCCCCAAACTCCTTCCATGACATCATCTCCCTATCCTCAATATATTCAGCATACCACAGATCCGCCACTTCGTCCATGTACATCGCGGCCGTAAATATTTTATCGTAGTCATCCATAGGATTAGCTACAAAGTATTTATTACATTTACGTACCCATTGTAGTGGATTGTGACCTTCGAATCTGGGAAAATCCAGCTTAGGAGGTTTGCTTCCCGAACCAGAGCCACTCGAGTTGGGTGAACTACCCTTATCTCTCCACGTCCTCGAGCTCTTGTCCGCATCGTCCACCGGATCTCCCTCCGTCTGTCGCTTGCCTTCCACGCCTAGCTCTTTGCGAAAGTCATCGAGTTGTGCCTTCACCGAAGCCATTAATGACTGACTCAACTTCTCCCCAAGCTCCTCGAACCGTTGTTCCCAGTGGCTCATCTGCTGCTCAATCCGTGCAACGCGATCTTCCATTGCGTGATGCCTTGGCATAGGTCGTGTCGAACCGATTAGCTCTGATACCACTTGTTAAGATAACAAACTCTCTTGAACATCAATCTGATCCACACCCAGAAATTAGCATGAATGCGGAGACAAACAAGATAGAGTAAAAGCTAAAAGGCTGATTTTCATTAAAGGTTTCAAAAGATAACCATGCAACGTCGTACAATAGCTTTAAATGAGTTGCAGAGATGTAACAAACTCTCACTCACACTAACAGACTAGAGCCACATGGCGTAAGCTCATAGGTCCTATTATTTAGATACAAAGCTACCAACTCACACAAGACGTCAAAACTAACTAATGCATGGTAAACAAACCCATGTATGCAAAACAAACAAATCCTACATCATAACATACCGCCAGATCTACCGGCCGACGCCGCCGTTGAAGCCTCTGCCGCCATCTTTAAATTCTCCTGGGATACTCTAATTTTGGCCAATTATCTATTCATAAAGATAGAATCAAATTATTAGCGCACATAGCAATTTCTAAGAATAAGGAAATTGGAAGACTCAAGCACT
Source organism: Leonotis leonurus (assembly GCA_026898415.1). Taxonomy (NCBI): domain Eukaryota; kingdom Viridiplantae; phylum Streptophyta; class Magnoliopsida; order Lamiales; family Lamiaceae; genus Leonotis; species Leonotis leonurus. Next base: position 570,023 of record JAPKLX010000021.1, read on the forward strand.
CTGAGTACTTAAGAGAGAAAAGGTTCTCTTTTATCATTTTCTTTTTTTCTTGTGGAGTTGTGGGGGCAAATAGGATGAAATAAAAGTAAAATTTTAATGTTCTGAGTCTTTGGGCAGTTTTGTAATTTAAATTTAATAATATTTCTGTCCTATTTTATTACACATATTTTTCTATTGGGACGTCTCATTCAATTAGACACATTTTTATATGAGTTAATTATAGATAATAGTCATATAAAATAGTGAATGATAAATAATAACCACCAACACAATAGTATATAAATTCTAGTCATTTTTTAATTTTTTGGACAAAAATACTCTTTTAAATATTTCACTGATGTATCCCTGCATATAGGTATGAATGGTGTGATTTTAATAATTCATACTATTCATACGATATTTGTATAAATAATATTTCATCTGCCCATCAATGTTCTTCCCATTTTGACCAGACACGTATTTTAATAAAATGAGTTGACTTTGGTTGGTAAAGGGTAAAATGAAGGTAAAGTGTAGTGAATAGAGAATGAGACCCACAAAAAATTAGATGATGTGTAATGTATTGTGAATGAATAATGAGACTCACATTAAAGTGTAGTGAGTGAAGAAGGTATTGCCAAAAATAGAAAGAAAAATGGAAAGAAACTTAGTGGACACACTAAAATGCTAAAGTGGGAAGAAACTTGGTGGACGCACTAAAATACCAAAGTGGGAAGAAACTTGGTGGACGGATGGAGTAATATATAGGTATGAACAGTATAAATCATACCTAGCAAGTGAGATTCATACTCAAAAATGCTAAAAAAATGAAAAAAATCGTCGGTTAAAGAAATTTCACCACCATTAATATCATCATCAAAATTTATTTTACAAACAAAATTGAAGCCACAACAATAATCAACTCACCACTAACAACAACAAATTATCAAAAATTAAAAATCAAACAACACCAACAAAAAAATCTAAACAAATAATATTTAGATATTGTGTATAAATAGTATGATTTTAGTTATTCATACTATTCATATGTGAATTATATGAATATTAATACATATGTATGAAGGGTATGAATCATACTTAGCAAGCAGATTCATACTCAGAATGTAAAAAATAAAAAATTCGTTGGTTAAATATATAAGGGTATTTATGACAATTTACAATAAAAATAGTTATAATTTATATAATGTTATGTTGGTGGCTACTATTTATCTTTCACTATCTTATTTGACTATTTTATATTTTAGCTCTTTTGATATTTGGCAAGTTTTAAAGCACAAAAACTATAGAATGATTATACAAAATAGCCAAAAAAGATTGTAAATGACAAATAATAATCACCAATAAAATAATATTTAAATTTTAGTCATTTACAAAATTTTTGTACTAAAATACTCTTATAATTATATTTTATATTTTTTAGTATGAATAGTATGAAATGTATTGAATCGTATCATTCATACATAATACTTAATTTTATTAAACTGTACCTGCGTATGAATCGTATGAATGAATATTATTCATATCTTTCGTACCATTAGTACCATGCATACAATTAAATTTAAGTAAAATGATATTTATGGTAATTCACGTTCAAAATGGCTAAAATTTAAATAGTTTTATGTTTATGACTATTATTTTTCTTTTACAATATTTTCTAGTTAGTATATATAATTAACACAAAACTATAACCTCAAAAGTTATTATAATTAAATATTGGTATCTGAACCAAAAGCAAATGCGTCTAATGAAATGGGACAAAGAGCATAATTTAAATTTTAAAAAACAAAAGTAAACTTTTTTTTTTCGATCAAAAAAGTAAATTATTATATCAAAGAAGGTACCAAAAGTACCAATAAGTTTATATAAACCAAATTAAAAGCATTTGCAAAAAAAAAAAAAGAACCTACACCTCGCACATTTACTTATTTATTTACCCTCTATACTAATTGGCGTAAACCAATTTCAAAATTTAGCATTCGTAGAGTGTGTTAAACGTTGTGTTCCAACTCCATGATCTAGATTTAATCTCATCAACAATCTTGTCACGATCCCATGTGATGTTGTTAAACTTACTCTCATTTCTCCACTTCCACAACGTCCAAACACAGCAGATTCATAAGCCCATGAACATTCTTCTTGTCGATTTGTTCCCCAGATTTGAGAAAGAAGAGGAGTGATCCACCACTGAATTGGGTATAACAGACTGAACCCCCATCCATCTAAATATTTAATTCCAAATATTGTTAGTCTTATCACATAAGCCCATGAGCCTTCTTCTTGCCGTTTTGTTCTCCAGATATGAGAAAGATGTGGTTTACCAATTCCGGCAAGTTTTTGCACATCAAACACATTGCATCTATCGAAGGATATCCACATTCCTTTTGACCAAGTTGTCGCATGTTGGCATCCTATTTTTGAAGATCATCCACGTTGTCGTAATCGTCTTGTGTGGAGCCGCGACTTTCCACGTGTTTCAGAGTGTTTTCTTGTCAATTTAGTTTTCGGGGTTAGGATGATTGAATGCACGACTCATCAATTGATATGTTGTGTTAGTGTATCTTAACCGTCCAAGCGTGTGTTGTATCAACAACTTAGATAACAGCTAGTCAGTTTCCTCACTTACCAGTACACTCACTCAGACTCTTTGTGTTGTAGAAACAACTGACACAATAAATGAAAAACAGAAAGAATGCAGTGTATACTTTTGTGTGGGATATAATATATTCCCACGCGAGTCTCACGACTAAAAACTCTTATTAAAAACGAAAAGAGGATAGTTTCAGATAGCGTGCAGAATCTATCTATCTAACCAACTATCCTATAAAAATATAATCTCACTAACAGATTTAGAGAGATTGAAAAAACAACTTAAGAGAGAAAGATGGAACAATGCAAAGTAATATTATCACTCACAAAAACTCGGCAACTATAATACCGATGGAGCTCTCTATTTATAGTCTTCACAATCCTTGATTTTCTCAACTGATGTGAGATGTGAAGTAGTGGTTTAGCTTGATAGAGTAGCGTCCAAGTTTTGCTGCTTCCACTCTTTCCACTCTTCTGCAGCAAGGTGATTTTGCGAGAATCATGCCAACACTAGTCTTCACGATCACTATGATGAAATTCCTTCTTCACACGTGGAGAACGTGCCTTTGACTTCTCATGCTAATACAGTCCTCCTCCTTGATTTTCTCAACCACTTCATGAAGTGGGTTAGTTGCACGAATGGTGGAGAAGTCCATGACTTCTGTCCCTCCTTTTGTGGTATGCTGTTGCGATAATTACGCCAGCAGTATTCACGTTTCACTTAGTCCAGAATTCTTCTTTTTCCCACGTTCAAATGTGGATGGTGTTCCAGATTCTTCTCTTTTGACTTCATTCATACCTTGAGCACACGTTCAGATTTCTGGAACATTTAAGAAGAAAGCAAAACACAAAAATAAGAAAAGCAGAGTTATCCCCACTCTAACATTCTCCCCCTTTTTGCTTTCTTCACAAAACTAGATGTGTGCTCAGATGTTTGATCTTGAACCATTCTCCCCCATTTTGTGAAGAAAAAAAAAGGAAAGTCAATAGCACAACTCATGTTCAGTCAACAACCGCATCAATCTCTCCCTTCGAAGGTGTCTTCTTCATGAAATCTCTATGTCAATTAAAACTCAAGAGTATCGCACTCCCCCTAAGTGTAAGCTTCTCCTCATTACTTCAATCTCCCCCTATATCTGACATTTCTCTTCGAGGGAGGCGCTGACGTGAGGTGAGGGATTAGTGGGTAGGAAGTTATTTGGCTGGTAGTGGGAGAGAGAAACGTTCGTGCTTTGATGGCAGTTATGGCAGCACAGGATTAAAGGGTTAACACCACTAAATGCACCAAGCACCCACTAACAGTTTTGCATCCACTAAAATAGATAGTTGGTTAAAAAGAAATAATAAGGCCAGAATTTTCATATAAACCAACAACCAAAAAAAATACCCTAACATCCTTCAGGACTCACATGTTGTGCCAGCATCCGCCCAACATTGGTTTGACTTATCAAAAAATTCATGCAAGAGTGCAGAACTACAAGAATTCAAGAGTGGTTGTACCTTTGAAACAGTCGCAGTTGGGCTATTTTGTAAGGTAGCATCGTCGCAGCGAACGCCTTGCCCCCCAAACTACTTTAGTCGTATCCACACTTTTAAAAAATAGTTATAAATATATAGGACATGCAATGCCAAGCCTCTGCGGGGGAACGTGCTGCACAAACAACCAGAGCCACACAATCAGTTGCATTTCATAAAGATACGAATATGATGAATCAACAACGCAACAAACATAACAAACATGGGTTTTACTCATGAACACATAGGCCAAGTGACTTTCGTAGATTCACGAATTTCTCATGGTCTAAGGACTTTGTAAAAATATCGGCAATTTGTTTCTCGGTTGTCACGAATTTCAGCCTCACAATTTCTTGTTCAACCAAGTCTAATGAAATGGTGCCTAATATTGATGTGCTTGGCTAGAGTGTTGAACGAGATTTTTAGAGATGTTGATAGCACTGATGTTGTCGCAGTATATGACTAAGTTTTTACTCTCAACTCCGTAGTCACTCAACATTTGTTTCAACCACAGCAATTGAGTGCAACAACTCCCCGCCGCAACATACTCCGATTCCGCCATAGAAAGCGACACACAATTCTGCTTTCTACTGTGCCACAATACTAGATTATTTCCTAAAAAGAAACATCCTCCACTTGTGCTCTTTCGATCGTCGACATCACCGGCCCAGTATGAGTCACTAAATCCTATCAAATTGAGATTGGTATCCTTTGAAAAGAAAATACCTAGCTCAGTTGTTCCCGCAACATATCTGATAATTCTCTTTACGGCTTTAAGATGTGAGACTTTGGGCTTTGCTTGGTACCTAGCACACATACAAACACTAAACATTAAATCAGGACGAGTTGAAGTTAGGTATAGAAGACTCCCTATCATGGAGCGATACAGTGTTGGATCCACATCTTCTCCAGCATCGTCTTTTGCAATTTTGTCGCTCGTCCCCATGGGTGTGCGCATGTGTTTTGCCCCTTCCAGTTTGAATTTCTTTATCATCTCCTTAGCATATTTGCTTTGGGAGATGAATATTCCATCTTCTTCTTGTTTCACTTGAAGGCCCAAAAAGTAAGTTAGTTCTCCCACCATACTCATTTCAAACTTGCTGGACATTGCACCTGAAAATTTTTGCAATATTTTAGATGATGTTGACCCAACAATCATGTCATCAACATAAATCTGTGTAATCAGTAAATGAGATTCTTCCCTTTTAATGAAGAGTGTCCTGTCAACACTTCCACGAACAAACCCGTATGTGAGAAGGAATTTTGTCAGATGTTCATACCATGCGCGCGGAGCTTGTTTAAGGCCATATAATGCTTTTTTCAACTGAAACACATACTGAGAGTTATGTGGATCTTCGAACCCCTTTGGTTGCTCGACATATAATTCTTCTCTCAACTCACCGTTCAAGAAGGCTCTTTTCACATCCATTTGAAAGAGTTTTATGTTAAGGTAACACGCGGCTGCTAACAGTAACCGGATTGATTTAATTTGAGCAACTGGAGCGAATGTATCGTCAAAATCAATCCCTTCCACTTGTGTGTACCCTTGTGCAACCAACCTTGCCTTGTTTCGCACGATAGTACCATGTTCGTCTGATTTGTTCTTGAAAATTCATTTTGTTCCTATCACATTCCTGTTAACAGGTCTAGGAACCAAATCTCACACTTCATTATGCACAAACTGATTTAACTCTTCATGCATAGCGTTTATCCAGGATTCATCAGTTAACGCTTCTTTCACATTTTTGGGCTCAATTTTTGACACAAAACAGCTTACACCAAAGAGAGTAGCACGTAGTAAGCATACATACCATTTCACGGTAATTGACAGGTTGCTTACTTCTTGTGTGAAATCCATCTTGCATATCACCTATGATTTGAGAAGTAGGATGGTTTGCCCGTATTCTCCCTGGTGGTTCTCTTCTCTAACTTCCTCTGACGATTTCATTTCCTCCTTCAGACTCTGCTGGTTGCGTGTATATTTCCTGATTTGTTGTAGGAACATCGGGGATGTCTCCTTGACTTGTCCCTGCAGAAATGATTTGTATCTCCTCTGCTTCTACTGCACCTACAACAATTGTCGTGTCATCAAATATCACATTAACAGATTCTTGAATAGTGTGTAACTTCAGATTATATACTCTAAATGCAGCACTGTTTTGAGAGTAACCTACAAATATACCTTTATCGCTTTTTTCATCAAGTTTTGTAAGATACTCCCTATCATTTAAAATATAACACACACACCCAAAGACATGAAAGTGTTGAAGGTTAGACTTTTTCCCTTTCAAAATTTCATAAGGTGTTTTGAACGTTCTTGGTCGAATGTTGACCCGGTTGTTGATGTGACATGCAATATTCACAGCTTTTTCCCAAAGGCGTTTGGCTATCTTTTTCGCACTCAACATTACACGAGCCATCTCAATCAGTGTTCGGTTAAAAATTCCTTTCTACCACCCCATTCTGTTGAGGAGTCTTTGGGGCTGAAAACTCTTGGAAAATTCCTTTCTTTTCACACAAGGCAGCAAATTGTGCATTCTCAAATTTTCGTCCATGATCTATCCTTATACGAGAAATTCTTACACCGAACAGGTTAGATATCCGAGCAAATAAGTTTTTGAAATTTTCGAACGCCTCAGATTTTTCTTTAAGGAAAAATGTCCATGTATACCTTGAATAATCATCAACAATTACTAGAACATACCTTCTACCTCCCAGGCTTTCAACCTCCATCGGCCCAACCAAGTCCATATGTACTAACTTGAAGCAGCGAGTTGTACCAAAGTGTTGCTCACGATGTTGAACAACAGGGTGTGAAGCATGTACCTGCTTCCCTTTTTGACAGTCCTCACATATGATTTTGTCAGTTTTGTTGAGCTTTGGTAGGCCTCTTATTGCTTCCATCTTTGTTAACCTGTCAAGGTTACGAAAGTTAGTATGCCCTAGTCGTTGATGCCACAACACAGTATCATCTACTTGTGCTTTGTAGCACCGTGCATCTTCAGTCATGTAGCAATTGTCTCTTGAGCGTTGCCCCTTTACAACACAAATGTTTTTGTCATTATACACCTCACACGCATCCTTAGTAAATTTTACCTGCAAATTATCGTCACACAATTGACTTATACTAATTAGATTAGAAACAAGTCCTTGAACATGTAGAACATTTTGTAATGCAGGTAGACCAGACACATTAAGTACACCTTTACCGATGATTTTTCCTTTCAAGCCACCTCCAAAGGAAACGTTTCCCCATCAAATGTTTCATAGTTAAACAGACATGCTCTGTTGCCTGTCATGTGGCGAGAGCAACTGCTGTCAAAGTACCATAACCCCAAAGTACTAGTTCGCAAAGCAGTGTATACCACAAGACATTTCACTCTGTCTTTTCTAACCCAAATCTGTTTAGGAGCTTTGCTTACCTTTCTGTGTTGTGCAGATTGTTGGAAGGACATGTTAGCATCATTCAACCTTTTAAAGCAATAAGGTTTAATATGGCCAGGAACAAGACAATAATGACATACGTAAGTCCTACGTTTCTTACCATTACTTACATGTGCCTTACTCCTTTTACTTGATGGTTTACGAGATGTTGTCGCATTTGTTGTCGCCTCATGAGACTGACCACTTGTCCCAACTTGATAGCCAAGTCCTTTTGTGCCAAACTGTTGTTTTCCCAGCATTTCTTCCAGTTTGTAGGTGCATGTGTTCCACTTTTGGATGGTAAGTTCTGCATTCTGCAGTTCTGTGAAAACTTTGTGCAACTCCATCTCTTTCTAAGTTAGGCTTACTTCCATTTATCCTAAAGCACTTTTAAGTCGTGAGTTTTCACTCATAGTTGACTTTAAGTCTTTAGCTTGCTTTTCCCACTTCTGGAGCAATTCTTCATACAACTTTTGCAATTTTTGGACCACAAGAAGGGTTTTGTCATCACACTCATAGCTTTCCTGGTCATCATCCCCGGATTCTTCTTCACCTGTTGAAGAAACAAGTGCATTAACATTCTCAGAAACAGAGTAAGGATTAATGTTATACCTGTTGCTGAACAGCATAGGTTCCTCAGCGTCGGACAACGACTTCTTCCATGGATCAAATCCTAGGGGATTGTCATCTTCATGCGTGGAATGCTCTTTCGGTTGTCGTTACAGCAGTTTTATCATTTTCCTCATCATCATCACTCGAGTGATAGAGATTGGAGAAGAACTCTGCTTCATCTTCACTCTAGGAAACCCAATAGGATTTTCCACGCCGTCTCAGGGTATTTGCACATTCCCTTGCAAAATGTCCAAAGCCTTTGCATTCTCTACACTGGACTTTGTCGATCTCAAGATTCTCTAGCTTAAATCCTTCATTAGAGAAAGATTTCCGAAAGTTCTTTGGTGGTGCAGCAGCTTCTCTTCCCTTAGGCGTTGGGAACTCAACTTTTGAAGGCTCAGTTTCTCTTGACTTTGGAGCATATTGACCTTGATTCATCTTTTTTATCATCGAGTTGAATTTACGCGTGATCAAGGCAACACCATCTCCTTCCATGATTTCCTCCAGCTCAATCTCATCTTCATAGGTTACGTCTCTTATTTCATTTATCCTGCTTTCACTCGAAGATCCCGCCACCAAAGCTATAGACTTCTTTTTGTTCGCTGGTCCCTTCTCCTCCAGATTCATCTCGTATGTTTTAAAGGCGTTCATAAGATCCATGAACTCTGTTGCAGCAACATTTTTCTGTGTTTCCAAAGCGGTGACCTTCATATCAAATCGTGACGGTAGCGTCCTCAATGCTTTAGACACGAGTACCTTGTTACTCAAAGGATCACCAAGATCTTGACACTCATTTGCAATGTCAAGTATTCTCCTTGTATACCCGTCAATATTCTCATCTTCCTACATTCTTAGGTTTTCGAATTTTGACGTGAGAATACGTAGACGTGATTCCTTAATGCTTGTGTTGCCTTCACAATGCCTTTGAAGAATATCCCAAGCATCTTTTGCGCATGCAGAATTCTTGATCAGCTTGAAAATATTCATGTCGACACAAGAATAGATAACGTTTATAGCTCTATCTTCAAAAGTAGCAGCATCATTTTGATCTCTTGTCCACTATTCAGGAGGTTTTGGGGTAACATCTCCTTGAGCATCAGTGGTCTTGGGAGGGGACCAACCGTTTTCAACAGATAACCATGCTCGTCTATCAATTGACTTGATATAAGCACTCATTCTGGTTTTCCAGTAAGAGTAGTTTGACCCATCGAGTACAGGTGGTCTGAGTGTTCCACCAAGACTCGGATCCATGTTGAGATACGAACCAGGACCTCACTCAGTGTGTCGAGTAGAAGCTCTGATACCACTTGTTAGTGTATCACAACCGTCCAAGCGTGTGTTGTACAGCTAGTCAGTTTCCTCACTTACCAGTACACTCACTCAGACTCTTTGTGTTGTAGAAACAACTGACACAATAAATGAAAAATAGAAAGAATGCAGTGTATACTTTTGCGTGGGATATAGTTTATTCTCACGCGAGTCTCACAACTAAAAACTCTTATTAAAAATGAAAAGAGGATAGTTTCAGATAGCGTATAGAATCTATCTATCTAACCAACTATCCTATAAAAATACAATCTCACTAACAGATTTAGAGAGATTGAAAAAATAACTTAAGAGAGAAAGATGGAACAATGCAAAGTAATATTATCTCTCACAAAAACTCGGCAACTATAATACCGATGGAGCTCTCTATTTATAGTCTTCACAATCCTTGATTTTCTCAACTGATGTGAGATGTGAAGTAGTGGTTTAGCTTGATAGAGTAGCGTCCAAGTTTTGTTGCTTCCATTCTTTCCACTCTTCTGCAGCAAGGTGTTGTTGCAAGAATCATGCCAACACCAGTCTTCACGTTCACTATGATGAAATTCCTTCTTCACACGTGGAGAACGTGCCTTTGACTTCTCATGCTAATACAGTCCTCCTCCTTGATTTTCTCAACCACTTCATGAAGTGAGTTAGTTGCACGAATGGTGGAGAAGTCCATGACTTTTGTCCCTCCTTTTTTGGTATGCTATTGCGATAATTATGCCAGCAGTATTCACGTTTCACTTAGTCCAGAAGTCTTCTTTTTCCCACGGTCAAACGTGGATGGTGTTCCAGATTCTTCTCTTTTAACTTCATTCATACCTTGAGCACACGTTCAGATTTCTGGAACATTTAAGAAGTAAGCAAAACACAAAAATAAGAAAATCAGAGTTATCCCAACTCTAACATGTTGTTTTAACCGTGTATTCGCCTTGTGCAAACGCTTTCCATTTCTAGTTATCAGACGTGCCTGCAACTAAGACTGTATTATTAATTACCAACATAAGTTGTTCAAACACCTTTATTTGTCTCTTAAAGAGCTATCTCCTTCAGCCCAAATTACACTCTCAAGCACCATTTGCCCATGATCACATACTCATAATAATCTCGTCTTGATTATCACTAAGTTGGAAAAGTTGGGGAATCCAATCTTCAGCTTCCTCCCTCCCACCCAATTTTGGTGCCAAAATTTGATCTCATTACCCTCCCTCACTCTCAAGTCAATGTGATCTCTAAACCATTTCCCTTCGCCCCCTATATCAACTCCAATAATTTTTTCCACCGCACAAACTCCCTCGAACCGTTACTTTTGTATTTAAACTCTTCCCCATCCCATTCAATCTCCTCATGACAAGATTTAATCACCCTCGCCCACAAAGAATCTTTTATTGTCAAATAGCTCCGCATCCACTTTCCCACAAGGGCTCCATTGAGCCAATCCACATTTTTCAACCCCCCCCCCCCCCCCCAAATTCCCCATGATTCAAGCACAAAGTGTCCCACTTTTATCCATGAGATTTTATGAGCACTCACCTCTCCCCCACAAAGGAAGATACAAAGAAGCGATTTAATGTTTGAAATGGTTGATTCAGTAAGAGGGAAAATGAGAGTTAGTAGATCGGGATCGAGCTCAACACCGATAGCACCAAGGTCAGCCTGCCACCAAAAGACAACTTTCTACACTTCCAACCTTTGATTTTATTTTTAACCTTTTCCGTTAAGTATCCCCAGCCGACCGAGCTTGAGAGTCTCACCCCGATAATTAAACTAATGCTCTATTTATCTTCAAATTTATTTATTTTATATACATAAATTAAATAATTATGTAAGAGATAAAAAGGTAGTATGATTTATAATTTTTAAGAGGTTATTTTTTTGCTATGGACACCTAAAAAAGAAAACACATCAACATTAACAAGACAAATCTAGGAGTGTAAGAAAACCAAATTATTCGTAAAATATTCGAAGTTCGATATAATTAAAGTTCATACAAAATTCGTTCGTTTACTAAATGAACTGAACTTGAACCTCAACGAGCTCGAACCTAATGATATTCGGTTCAAAAGGTTCGCGAACATTCGAATATAATTTTAACTAACCAAATTTTGAATATTTCGCGAACTTTATTAACGAATTTGTTCACAAACCTTAAAGATGAATCGCGGGCTTTATATACGAACTAGATCACAAGTTTATCAAAATAATATAGAAACATATATCGACAAAATAATTTAATAAATGAGCTGAGTTCACGTTTGGGTTTGAATTTTCTATTAAATCGAATAATGAACGAACTGAATACCTTCAAATTTTCAAACGATCTGAACTCGAGTTTGGTTCGATTACATCACTAGATGAATGGAGTACACAATTATATAATAATATACTTTTATAAATTTTGAATTACTTCCCTATATACAACATTAGTTTTTTTTTGTTCAGAAAAGAAACTTGCATTAGAAAAGAGAAGAAAGTGCAAAAGCAAGTACATGGTACAAGCAGTACCGAAAAAGAAAAGAAAACAGAAAGGGAGAAAGAGAATCACAGCCCATAACACTCAACTCCCTCATGAGACATGGTTACTACAACACAAACGAGCAGTACCATATAGTCCGAATATTATTAATCTACCAACGACAAACATAGGAAAAATACTATTGCTACAACCTCATCCACTCGATTGCAAAAGCCTCCGAGGAGAACCATTGCTGAAAGCTACTCCCACGACACAAACCGTTAAAAACTCTGTCCCAACTCCAAGCTCTTCCCTTTATTTCTACAACAATTTTATTTGTCTCCCACTGTCGATTTGCGAATCGTTCCTCATTTCTACACTTCCACATAGTCCAAGTAGAGCAAATCCAAATGCCAACGAAAAGATTTCTCAATCTTTTCCCACATCCAAGGTTTGTGAAGCTGAGAAAATGATCCGTGATTATATGCGGTGCAACGAATTAGATCCCCATCCATCGAAAAATTCCAACCCACACCCCAGCAACATTGCTACATGAAATCATTAAGCAATTCTTGGATTCAAGCTCTCCTGATCCGCACACGCATTCTGCATCATGTCGATGATTAAAAACTCTTTGTTTGAGTAGATTCTGCATCATGCCGATGATTAAAAATATTAGTTGTAGTAGTAGTAAAGTTCTTTTTTCTCCATCGATTAAAATCTTCAATCCTACCCGACTTTTGACTTTTGATACTGCTGCATACAATTGATCATGGATAAAAATCGGACTAAGGACTATTTTTTGGTTTATCTCTGCACTGTTTGCTTCTCTATGTAGAATATGACTGATAAACCAAACAATAGTCCTTAGTCCGTTTAAGATAATTGAGTATGTTTTTTAATGTAGTCCAATGGTCTTTTTTTGGGTTAGACTGATATCGTGCGACCATGCCAACGACAGAGCAAATATCATGCCTAGTACACATCATAACATACATGAGACTACCGACTGCCGAAACATACAATATTCGTCTCATCTTCTCAATCTCACTAGGTGTCTTCAGACACATATACCGAGAAAAAGTGACTCCATGCTTGAGGGTAATAACTCTTACTTGGAGTTATGCATGCTAAAGCGTTTAGACAATAACTTTATATAAGATTCATGAGATAAACTTGTTTTTATTGCGGTTACATACGACATTGAACCCGAGAATGTGTTCGGCTTCTCCCATATCCTTCATATCTAATTGGTTGGATAGCGATGCCTTAACGTGTGATAACATCCTCTTGCCACTTTTGATTAATAAGATGTCATCTATGTATTGCACCAAGAACAAAACCGTCTGTCTCACACACTTCTTGTACACACAACTTTCGTTAAGGCACAAATCAAATTCATATGATTTAATTATCTAATCGAAGCAAACATTTCATAAGCATGAGACTTTCTTAAATCTATAAATGACTATCAACTATTAAAATCAATCGTATCATACATAACTTTGTTTAAATAAGAAATTACCGACTTGCATATAATCAAAGAGTGAAACGATTATCCTTCAAAATCTGAAAACACATGTTTGGTCACCGTTCAAAATCCAACCATTGTAGATGCGCAAAACACCTTGAATTTCGACACTGTCGATTCAATACTGATTTTCATCGAAAATTTAGAGCTGTTTGAGCATATTATAGTTACGTTCACATCCACAATCTCCGTAATACATGCTCTAGAGTCTGTCTCTACAATCATTTTTGGTTGAGTTGGTATTTGAAGTTGATTTATACTTGACTCTTCGTGAAAATTTGTGACTAATTAAATTATGTTTTTGATGAAAATTGTAACTACTTAAATTATGTTATGTTAGTTGAGAAAAATCGACCCCTTACCAATAATCGTAAAATCTTTATTTTTATATATTATATTGAAAAAATTACCGACTCTCGCATAATCAAAGAAGACATCGATCATCTTTCCAGATTTGAAAATATTTGTGTGGCCATCATTCAAAGTGTAGATGCGCAAAACACCATTAAATTCCTACACTGTCGATTCGAGATTGATTTTCATCTAAAATTTAGAGCCATTTGAGCATGTTCATACCCTCAATATCTTCAACACATGTTCTAGACTATGTTTCTGTTGTCATTTTTGATTGAGTTGATATTTAAAGTTGATTTATACTGACTTTTCGTGAAAAATTGTGACTATTTAAATTATAACTTTATTGAAAGTTTTGACTATTTAAATTATGTTATTTTAGTCTAGAAAAACTACTTATTCAAAAATAAATTTATAAAAACATGCAACATTTGATGTGACACGAATTTTAATAAAATATAGTTGAATTGAGTGGTATTAAAGATTGAGACCATAAAAAGGTGTTATTAAGTGTTAAAATTTAGTTGATTTGAATGGTAATGTATTGAGACCCACAAAAAGTTGTTATTAAATGTTAAAATATATTAATTGATTTGAATTATTATAGAGATTGAGACCCACAAAAAGAGTTATGAGACCATATCCAAAAATAGAAAGCGCATGTTTATTTGGAACATATCAAAATGGCAAAAGGTACATCTTTTTAAATACCGAAGTGAGTATTAGTTTATCTTTTTAATGTAACAAAAATATAAAAATTTGCTTATTAGATATTATTCGATTTGAAGATTACTTAATTAATTTACGATGCGTATTTCCTAATTTTAAGCTGAAACTCGACTTTAAACTATTTAATTAGTTTTTTTAGCACATATGTGAAATATATTTCTTATTCAAATTTTATCAAGTTTCTAATGATTTATTTAATACAAATTTGTAACTATGATAACAAAAAATTAAATAAAATTTGTAAAATATAACTAAATTAATTTGAGAATTGAGACTATTCATTTCCCCACTCCCCACTAACTAATTATTATCTCTGTAATGAATTTATTAATTTGTATTATTTCTAATTAACTATATAATAATCTACATTTGTTTAGATTATTTAATGATAATAAACTATATATTTATAAATAAATAAAATTGAGATCATATCTAGTATTCAGAGTTTGCCTCGATTTGGTACCGCTCTCGCGGCCCGCACCGAAATAGTGTTTTACCCCTAGATGTCCAGTCAACTGCTGCGCCTCAACGCATTTCGGGGAGAACCAGCTAGATCAAAATGCCACCCTTCTTTTTTCCAGATAAGTTCAAAAATACTATGATGGCTCCGTTGCTTTCTTTTTTTTAATGGATTCTTTTTTTTTGTCTTTGATTTAACAATCCAAAGTTTCTTTTTGAGCCAACAAAAAAAAGAAAGTTTTGGTTTTTTTGGCACTCTATAATAAATATAATTTTATAAATGGAATTAAAGAAAATTAATTTTTGATAATATGAAGAAAAAAATTTAAAAATAATAAGTATAACTATATATGTATATAATTTTTTTATTCATTTATAGTATCATAATTTAAACTAAAATAAATAAATAAATGAAAAGATAATAAGATAAATAAATATAAATATAAATATTTTCAATTATTATATATAATTTCATAAAATAATAAATATAACTTTGCCCTTTCTATTTTATTATATTTACCTTATTATGTTTTTACTTTTTTTTATTTATTTTCTTCATATTTATCAGTATTTAATTTTTTAAATTCAATATATTAAATTATATATAATTTATATATATATATATATATATTATTCTATTTACTTTATTGTATTTTCACTTATTAATTTTTTTCTTAGGTTATAACATTATAAATGAATTAAAAATTATATACAAATATAGTTATTTTTGTATTCTATGTTTATTTTCACTTTCTACTTTAAAATTATCATCAAGCAAAGTAGATACTGTAGAGGTGTCCTAGAATAATAGTATAAACATTCTTGGCACATCACACATGGGCATGTCTGTTTTCATCCAATCATCATAATGGAAACAACAGCTTCGACTCGACTGCAACTACTGCTACTTCTGGAACTATTCTGGCCTTGACCAGCTTTACTTATATATATAGAGAAAGAGTTGAGTCGTTGAAAATAACAAGGCACAAAAATATAACTTTAAATGGAATTAAAATTAATTATTGATAAATTAAATAAAAGGAAAAATAAAAATTTAGATATAACTATGTTTGTATACACATTTTTATTCATTTAAAATGTCATAATTAATAATTATATATAATTTCAAAAAATATATAAATTAATAAAATAATAAATATAATTTTATAATGGAATTAAATAAATTAATTATTGATAATATAAAGAAAAGAGAAAATAAAAATAAGAAGTCAAAAGACAATAATGTAAATAGAATAAAAGAGGAATGACAAAATTGGAAGAAAGTGACAAAATGGTTTTGCTTTTATATATATATAGATTATTATTATTAGGTTTCTAGCATTGTCAGTTTGTGGGTTAGCACATGAGAGAATAACTCATAAAGCTCTTTCTCTTTTGTGTCTTGTTATTTTCAACGACTCAACTATTTCTCTATATATATAAGTAAAGCTGGTAAAGGCCAGAATTGTTCTAGAAGGAGCAGCAGTTGCAGTCGAGTCGAAGCTGTTATTTTTATTACGATGATTGGATGAAAACAGACCTACCCATGTGTGATGTGCCAAGAATGTTTATGCTATTATTCTAAGACACCTCTGCAGTATCTACTTTGCTTGATGATAATTTTAAAGTAGGAAGTGAAAATAAACATAGAATACAAAAATAACTATATTTGTATATAATTTTTAATTCATTTATAATGTTATAACCTAAGAAAAAAATTAATAAGTGAAAATACAATAAAATAAATAGAATAAAATATAAATATATATATATTAATTATATATAATTTAATAAATTAAATTTAAAAAATTAAATAATGATAAATATGAAGAAAATAAAAAAAAATGAAGTAAAACATAATAAGGTAAATATAATAAAATAGAAAGGGCATGGACCAATCAAGAATTCCGAACGCTTCAATTTTACTAAAGATCACAAAGTTGCCTTTAGTGTATAAAATTCAAAATATGTATGAAAATACCAAAGTTACCCAAATGGAACCTTACAAATGAGAGTCAATTGATCCAACAACCAGGGGTATACATGTACAAGTACCATCGGGTACTTAAAAAGTTGAGTCCGACTTGCTCAATTCAGTAACCGAAAAACAAAGGCATATTCGCGTCGCAAAGTTTCACCTTTCTCATTCGCTCTGTTTTCCGAGCACACAAAAGTTTGAATATTCCGTTGCCGGAGCCCGAATGTTCCGTTCACTGATATAAACTCTACGTTTTCAACTAACTTCCATTACCCGCTAATCTTTAGTAGCCGTTAAAGCGTGTCATTTCCTCGAGCCTTTTGAAAAATAAAACTCATCAATTAGGGTTCCATCCAATTTCTTCAAGAATTGGAATTAACTTTCTGAGATTGTATCCGAAAATCAGAGTTACGATGTTCACTCCCAAGAGGCAGTGGCAGGGGCCATCAAGACCACCTAGGAGCGAAGTGCGTACGCCTAATCCTACCGGCAAGGACAAAATGGTGGCGTTTATTGACGGTCCGCCGCCGCCGCCACCGCCGAGGGGATTGTTGAATGACAATGGCGATACAGTTGAGACGGAGAATATGGACGATTGGAGAAGGTTCAGGGAGGTGGGGTTGCT
Organism: Leonotis leonurus; assembly: GCA_026898415.1. Taxonomy (NCBI): domain Eukaryota; kingdom Viridiplantae; phylum Streptophyta; class Magnoliopsida; order Lamiales; family Lamiaceae; genus Leonotis; species Leonotis leonurus. The sequence continues at coordinate 587,598 of JAPKLX010000021.1, forward strand.
GGACGAGGCGGCGTTGGAGATGCGTGATCGCGAGGCCTTGCTGGAGAAGGCTCAGAGGCTTGAAAAAGAGGTTAGAGGGTAAATTTAGTACATTTTTTGAATGCTTCTATATATTTTAGTTTGAAAATGACAGTCTTTGATAAGCGGGCTTTGTTTATTTGTTTAAATCTCTATTCTGATTGTTCATTTACATGCTACTTGGTTGAATAACACTTATCATTGTCATTGTGGTTATGGCAAATCACGAGACTTTGGTAGAATGTGGAGCAATATGTTTAAGGAAAAAACATGGTATACATTTGCAAGTAATGGTATAGATCCTGCTGGCAATTCTTCCATTTCATTGAGAAATAAAGTACTAGGTACATTTAAGGTGGTTTGCTGTTTTGGTGTTTTGCATGACAGCTCTAGTAAGTAGTAGCATTGTCTAATGATGGCATCCCAGAGGAAACTATGATTTGGGTTAGTAACATTGGCCTAAGATTTGGCCATTGTTTCATGTCAATTAGTTTGAATGGAAAAGTTCTTATTTTTAAAGTGTCTGAAGAATTGCAAGATATGGTTGGTTATATTGATAGAGATAAAATGCAGCATATATTGGAAATAATTAAACAGTATATAATCTTCTGTTCTGCAGCTTCACGATTATCAGTATACTATGGGGTTACTGCTAATTGAGAAAAAAGAATGGACTTCCAAGCATGAGGAACTTCACCAATCTCTTCGAGAAGTGCAGGAGCTTCTGAAACGTGAAAAAGCAGCTAACTTGATTGCAGTTTCTCAGGTTGAAGAGAGAGAAATAAATCTGAGAAAAGCTTTGGATGCTGAGAGACAATGTGTGGTAGAGGTAATTTTTATATGCACTGGTCGTTGTTCTTAGTTTTAATTGTTTATGTTGCGGCAGAGGTGAAGTTCTGATCATATGTTTGAAACACATCTGTTGCTTGGTTAGCTAAATTTTTTCAATGGCCAACATCTGTTGCTTCTTGCTGATGCTGAATGTTATTTTCTATCATTTTAAAATTGTTCACTCAATTTACTAAGTTTCTTTCACACATCAACGTGCCTTTTGATCCTGTAATATCAGTTACATTGCATGCCACACTGACTGATATTCCATTACTTCCCTAGCAAATTATCTATATTTGCATATTTGATGATTGCCTATCATATGTGTGTGTGTGTGTGTGTGTCATTTTTGTCCTCATGAAGTGCTACACTCTACTCTCTGCAGCTCGAGAGGTCACTGCGTGAGATACACGTGGACCATGACAAGCTGAAGATGATGGCTGATACTAAGTTGGCTGATGCCAATCATTTGGTGTCAGGAATTCATGATAGGTCTTTGGAGGTGCAACAAAGGTTGCTTGCTGCGGATGCAAAGCTTGCTGAAGCCAGTCGGAAGAGTTTAGAAATGGAGAGGAAATTGCAGGAGGTTGAGACGCGTGAAGGCGTCCTCAGAAGGGAGCGCATGTCCTTCATCTCTGAGTATAAATAATGCGACAACTCACTCACTTTCCTTATTTGATTCTAGCTCATGTTTTTATTTGTTATTTCTTTGCCTTCTCTACCAGACGAGATGCACATGAAGCAACTTTTCTGAAGCATAAAGAAGATATGCTGGAGTGGGAAAGGAAGCTTCAAGAAGGTGAAGAGAGACTTTGTCAGAGCAGGAGACATGTTAATGAGAGAGAGGAAAAGTTAAATGAAGTTAATAGGATTTTGAAGCAGAAAGAGACTGAACTTGACGAAGAACAGAGGAAGGCCGGGTTACTAAGTTTGGATCTTAAAAAAAAAGAAGACGAAGTTAATAAAAAACTGTCGGAGCTGACCGAGAAGGAGGAAGTAAGCTTCTAAATACAAACTAGTTTTTTATCTCTAAAAATCATACCATTATATATGATTAATTTGGTTTGACTTCTCTGCAGAAAGCTGAAGCTCTGAAAACCAATCTAGAGACGAAGGAAAAAGATTTAAGTGCCCTGACTGAGAAGTTGAGCGCTAGAGAGAGAGTGAGTTGTTTTCCTTAGTTCACATGCAGACTTATGCATTTCTGCTCCACTTTCTGGTTTTGTTAACCTGCTTAATGATAGACAACTATTAAGTAATGATTTGCAGTTGTTACTGTTTTTCTGCATTTTTGCACTCCTGTAGGATGAGAACTTTACGTTTAGGCTATTTAGATGGCATTTCACTAATGCAAATTGAGTAGTGACTTCTCACTAATGGAACTTTTTTTTTAAAAACTTTTTGTTTCTGACACGCATTAAAACTCAGGGAGTGCACTTGTCATCATATGCTTTCTTTCTATAAAAATAATGTTTGGTGTTGTTCCTGAAAATTGTTAAACAAATAAAGCATAGTAAAAATATGAGATAAACAGATAATGTTTGATTTCTCCCCTTATTTATGCAATTTCCTTTCCTTCAATGATAGCTGTTTCTTTTAACAGTGGGAAGTTTGGTTCAGTTTATGACATAAATGCTAAAGGTTGACACTGATATGTAATATTGCAGGTGGAAATTCAGAAACTTGTTGATGAGCACAGAGCTGCATTTGAGATGAAAAGACGGGACCTGGAAGTAGAAATTGAAGAGAAGAGAAAGTTGCTCGAGGATGAGCTTCGAGTCAAAATCGATGACTTGGATAAGAAGGCGATTGAAGTTAACCATATGGAGGAAAAATTTAAAAAGCAGGAACAAGCTCTGGAAAATAAATCAGGAAGAGTGAAGGAGAAAGAGAAGGATGCTGATGTAAAGTTAAAGGGGCTGAAGGAAAAAGAGAAGTCCCTTAAATTGGAGGAGAAGAATCTGGAGTCGCTTAGACGAGAAATAGTATCTGAAAAAGAAAGTTTACAAAATCTCAAAGATGAGCTTGAGAGGACGAAAACTGACATCAGTCAGAAAGAATCACAAATTCATGATGAAACTGAGAAGCTTAGGGTTGCTGCTGAAGAGAGGGAGAAACATAACCATTTGATACGGGAGCTGAAACAGGAGATACAGAGGTACAATCATCAGAAGAATTTGCTTTGTAAGGAGAGTGATGATTTGAAGCAAGACAAGAAGAGATTCGAGGAAGAGTGGGAGATCCTTGATGAAAAAAGAGCCGAGGTTATTAAAGAGTTGCAACAACTCGACAAAGACAAAAGAATGGTTGAAAAATTGAAAAACTCAGTCGAAAAGAAATTGGAAGAAGATAAAATTGCCACTGAAAACTACATCAAGAGGGAGATGGAGGCTCTTAGGCTTGAGAAAGAATCATTTGCTGCCACAATGAAGCATGAACAGTCAATGTTATCAGAAAAAGCTCGGCATGAGCATAGTCAGTTACTTCACGACTTTGAGACTCGTAAGAGGGATCTTGAAGCAGAAATGCAGAATAAGCAAGAGGAATTGGAAAAATCTATTCGAAACAGAGAGAGAACATTTGAGGAGAAGACTGAGAAAGAACATAGCAATATCAGTCGTTTGAAGGATGTTGCCAATAAGGAAATTGAAATAATGAGGTCAGAGAGAAGCACATTGGAGAAGGAAAAGGAGAATATCTCCCTGAACAAGAAGCAGCTGGAAGAACAGCAGCTAGAATTGCAAAATGACATTAATGAACTTGGTCTTTTAAGTCAAAAGCTTAAGTTGCAGAGGCAACAATTTATGAAGGAGAGAAGCCGATTTGTTTCTATTCTTGATAGAATAAAGAATTGTCAAAACTGCGGGGAAATGGCAAGGGACTATATGCTATCTGACATTCTTATCACTGACCTCAATCAAAATGAAGCCTCTCCCCTAATGGGAGAACAACTTCTCGAAAAAGTTGCTTCATATGAAGTGAAGGATAACAAAACTACTGGTGAGAACGACGAAAAATCTCCGGATTCCCGTGGACGTATTTCCTGGCTTCTTAGTAAGTGCACTCCAAGAGTCTTCAAGCTGTCTTCGCCTACCAACAAAGTTCAAGACATGCCTTCTCAAAACTTGGACCAAGCATTGGCCAGTGTTGCTGAAAATGTTGGGGGATCTAGTATACCTGTTGTAGCTGCAGCTTGTACCGATGTTCCTGTAATAGAACGTGCCATATTAGAAGTGTCAGAAGATTCCAAGCATTCAGAGACGACGAATCGGCCACGGAAATCTGGTCGAAAACGAGGGGATGGCATCCATAGAACACATTCTGTTAAAGCAGTTGTTAAAGAAGCTGATGCTTTTTTGGGAAGGAAATCAAAAGATGGGGAGCCAAATGATGATGAACCTGCTTCTATCAATGAAGAACATCAAGGAGATTCTAGCCTTGCTGGTAAAGGAGTTAGATCTCTTCCCAGAAAGCGAACTCGTGCTGCATCTTCTAAAATGAGTGATGGTGATGAAAGTGAGGGTCATTCAGAAAGCGTGAGTATAGGTGGTCACAAGAAGAGGCGCCAAACAAGGCCTCCAGTGCCACAAGATGCTAGGAAGTCGCGGTATAATTTGCGAGATACAACGTAAGTCCTCAATTTTGCTTCAGTTCTTCACACTCATGCAGTATAGTTACTCCTTGTTTGTGTAGATTAATTCGTGTCGTGTCATTTTCGTTATGTGATGATCAGAATTATTGCTCATTATAAACCAGCCATATCCTTAGTTGTTATAACAAATTGATCACATTAATTTAAAAAAAACCTGTATCATTTGCCAACAGTTTTGTCAAATCAATTCCTGTTTTGGCTTTCCCCGAATGTTAACATGTCATAAGATGATAAGCATAAACTGCTGACAGGAGACTGTTTATGGTAGTAACCATTCTGCTGCGTTTTCTTAATTCTACTACTGTGTTACTGAAAAGATTTGACCAGTTGATGCTCCGGGCTTAAAAATCTGATTTAACAGAAAATTTGCTACTGGAGGAAAAGGATTTTGAAACAATCAGGACTTTCACACTCCTCATATGCCAAGATTGCTTTTTCAATATTAGAATGTGGTAGTTTATAGTTATTTTACAAAAGCTTATTGATTTGATGATGGACCTACCAGTTGATTCAGATATGTACCATGTCTCAAGTCTTGATTTTGTTTTTAATCCTCAGTAAAGGCAAAGGTGTTGCTGCCTCAGTGGACACAGAGAAAAGAACAGAGAAAGAAGTTGGTGATGCTGCTATTTTGCCTGATAATGAAATTACTTCTGTACCAACAAAAGAAGTCGCCAGCCAGAGTGCGAACCTTGAGGTTTTCTCAGCTCAGATTGTGCCTAATAAATGTGTACAAAGGAAGACGGCCATGGTTGATAGAGTAGTCAGAGTAAGTATTTATTGATCCTCGCATATAGTGGCAGCATGTTTTCTCCTTAAGTATTTCTTTCCTAAAATGTTTATATTGCAATGCAGTTTACGCCATTGGAAGCCAACAATGACGAGAATTCGAATGCGGTCGGGTCAGCAGCGAACTTTGAAATAGCAAGTGAGGATGTCAATGGTACACCAGAACACAACAAAGAAGACGAGCAGAACAGACCATTATGCGAAGAAGACGACAATGAAGACGAAGACGAAGATGATCCTGGTGAAGCTTCAGTACCCAAAAAGCTCTGGAAATTTTTCACCTCGTGATACCTCTTTTTAATTTTGTAGCTTTCTATTTTGATTTTGGTTCTTTCCATTTTCGACATATTTAGGGGTAAGTTGTGCAATATTCTTAGGTCAATCTTCGATTCCGAATTGTTGGGATCTCTTTTTTTCCTTACAACCCTGCTCTATATTCAGTTTTCAAATAACACAATTCTCTTTATATCTTTTGGGACCATCTTTTATTAAAGTTAGGAAACTGGAATTGTCAAATTATGCAACTGCAATTTATGACCACCTAAAAGGCAATAATTGTGTCTAAAATTATTAATGTCCTATCATAAGAAACCCTAGCAATCACGGTAGAGACAACCCGTTGTTTTGGAAATTTGTTGATCCAATTTATGGTTTTATAATAATTGTGATACTTTATTAAATAAATAAGGGGAAATGATTTTAAAATACAACCAATTATAGTCATTTTTTTAATTTCAACACGAATTTTAAAATATTTTTAAAAACACATGAATGTTAATACTTACTCAATTTTTGACATAACATACTTTACACAAAAATCGAAACTGACATGGCACAACTTATCTGACGTGGATTTTTTAAATTATTTAAAATACATGAAATTTTAACGTTATATTAATTTTAACATGAACTTTAGTACTTACTCAATTTTTGACATAAAATTGATTTTACACAAAATCGGGACTTATGACATGGATTTCAAATTATTAATATTTTTCTTTCACTTCAATTATTAATTATTTATTATTTAAGAATATATCTTATTCATGATTATTAAATACAAACATTATCAAAATATTCATTTTCTCAAATATAAGTTTTTTTTGAATATATATATATATATATATTTATTTATTTATTTATTTTCATGTAAATATTCAAATCAACTTTCATAGCTACTCAAACTAAAGTTGAACAATCAACTTTATCAAGAAACTAAATTTAATCACAAACTTTCATCATAATCTTTTTGGATTACATGTTGTTTGCATATCAAGAGGAGAGGAGACATCGTAGGCTTGCAAATGAATCAAATATTTTTGGTTTGGTTCGTGATTCGATTCGAAATTTAATGATTCGTATTTGAATTTTTTTTTATTTGTATTCAATTTTAAATAGTATTCAAGAGGTGAGGCGGCGCCGTAGGCTTGCAAACGAATCAAATATTGTATTTTTCCTTTATAAACTATCGAATTAAATAGTTTCAAATCGAATATTTCAAATACGAATTAATTTTAAATCAAATATAAATATTTATAAAAAAACGAATATTCGAATCGAATACGAATCTAATTTTAATATAAAATATTCGATTTAATTCGATTCGTTTACAACACTATGCGGCAGCGTCGTAATCGCGCGGGGACATGCTCGGGAAGTTAAGGCAGACGGTGGGGCCGCAGAAGTGTAATACGGCGGTGTCCTAGTCACACGCCAGTGCGAAGGGGGAGGAGTAGGAGCCGAGTCAGATTCTGGAACGTTTGTTTGACTCTTTGATGTCCGCCACCCATTTGCCCCACTCTCTAACTTTTGGAGTCGAGTACTCAATCTGAAATACTAAATAATTAATAATTGAAGTGAAGCAAAAATATTACTCCCTCTGTCCCAATAAGCTTGGCACAATTCCCTTATTGGGATGTCCCAATAAGCTTGGCACTTTCCTAAAATAGCAAAATTTATCCCTTTAAAAAGGTGTGGACCCTACCACCTTTATCACTCTTACACTACTTTATACACTATCCTTAATAACCGTGCCCAAAAATTTTGTGCCATGCTTATTGGGACGGAGGGAGTAGTAATTTAAAATCCACGTCATAAGTCCCGATTTTATGTAAAATCAACTTTATGTCAAAAATTGAATAAATACTAAAGTTCATGTTAAAATTAATATAACGTTAAAAGTTCATGTATTTTAAATTATTTAAAAATCCACGTCAGATAAGTTGCGCCATGTCAGTTTCAATTTTGTGTAAAGTCAACGTTATGTCAAAAATTGAGTAAGTGATAAAGTTCGTGTATTTATAGAAATATTTAATAATTCGTGTTAAAATTAAGAAAAAGACTATAGTTGGTATATTTTAAAATCATTTCCCAATAAATAATTATACTTATTTTCTTTTGATCATTCAATCTCCTAACGTTATTAAAAGGTGGCAATTATGTCTCTTGATCTACTCACAATCACCATAATTCTTGAATTATAATTTGTGGTCCAAACTTCACCCTATTCGTATTAATTGAAGAGGGGACCTTCTTTCTGCACATGAAAAGAAATAACTGGAAAAAAAAAGGAAGAAATGTACTCCTTTATTCTCATCAACTCAACAACAAATACTACAAATCAAGAAAAGCAATGGCCAATCCATTTCTCCTATTAAGTGATAAATCATCAAAGAAGAAGTAATATCAATTGCTAAATTTGGAAGCATTTATCAGAATATTAGGCCTCGAAAGAAAGACTGTAGAGTGGGCTATTCACTCTCTCCTACTAGGCACTTTTGCTCTTTCTCCAACACCAAAGCCTTCCAACTTTCATTAACTCCCCATTACACTGCATTTATCTTCTTGGTCCCCTCACTATAAAACATAGTACACATACCCTTGTGCTTTAGTGTGTTGAATACATGCATTATTATAATGTAATGCTGTATGCTGTTGTTATTACTGTCGTTTTTATCCATAAAACTGGGTATAAACAGTTCAAATACACAATAATTTAGCTCTGCTCTTTTTTTTTGTCTTGCGGATGGGATTGAGAATTGACATTACTTTGAGGTATCTGCAAATGAATGTATTAATTGAAGAACAGTTTTATTACATAAAAAACTCAAAAAAGTATTGACCGAATTTCGAAGCCTATGTCTGAATTCATGCCCACTCCTTTTGTCCTCTTTCATTACAGCAAAATCTGCTTTGAGCCCAACAGCCCAAAGGTGAGAACAAGTTTCCTCAAGACAAAAACTACCTTTGTCTTTCATATATTTACATGCCCATCTTCACTTTTGTTGTTGTTCATCAATATCAAAATGGTCCCCTAACCCCCTACCCCCACCCCACCATTCCCCTATCTCTAGACTCTAGGAAACCTTTAATCAGAAGGCTATATACCTAAATCTAACCATAAATCTGCCAACTGTTTATTCATTGATCAAGAAACCATCCATTTGCTTGCTCGATTTCTTATATGATCATTAGCATTAACTGGAGATACTAATCACACTTTCAAAATCCATAAAAAGGCGATGAATTGTTGTTTAGCAACTTAGCTTAATATCTATTTTGGCCCCTCGATCTTGAGACTGAAGGTTAGATAAAGATACCGTTTTGGAAGTAGATTTGTTGGGTACAAGCTGTTTTGATCAGTATCCACTGTGCTTAGATCTTCGTATTATTGACGTTTCCATAATTGCTATCTATGTTTTCTCTTTTTTGCACTGACAACTGTGTACTAACTTATTAGCTGAAAAGATGGCATAGCCCTCCTCAGACTTCTGCTAAATCTGCCGCCCTCTCCTTCACTTTACGCCCTTCCTTACATCCTCATTTACTACCATAGGCTTTGCTATAAACTCTTGCAACACTCGAACTTTGTGATCCCATTCCATTCTTCACTTAAAATTCCCTCCCTCCCCTCATTCCATTCCATTCCCTTCCAATTCCTACTTTCTGAATCCCCGGCATTTAGTTCTCTCAGAGTTATATTAGATGCTCTTTCATTTCAAGAAATCTGCCATTTTTTCTACTTTCTTGGCCTCATTTAAGGTGGTTTTCCTGAATATTGCTGGTTCTTAGCTTCTTTGTCGTTGAGTGGTTGGGCTGTTTGTTCTTTCTGGGATTCCGACAGCCATGAGGAGGCTCGAGTGGTTGAGTTTATGGATTATTGCTGTGTGGTTAATTTATTTTAGTAATTTTACACCATGCATAGCTCAAGATGAAAGCATAGGTGCTCCGATGAAGGGAGATGAGCAATTGGCTTTGTTTTCCACTATTCAAGACTTTGTTGGAAAATGGTGGAATGGTTCTGATCTTTATCCAGATCCTTGTGGTTGGACTCCCATTCCGGTAAATACATCTCTCTCCCCCTCCCAAATCAATCCTTTTACTTTGTTTGCTTTTCTTGAATAATTTCTATCTAGTTTCAAGATTGTATGTTGGAAAGTAGAATGCAAACCTTTTATGATCTGGCTAAGTTGCAAGAGTAGTCAAATCTGAGTCAGAGTAAGAGAGTAGTAACTAGTAACTACTACTACTACTAAAAAAGCAGAAGATATGGGCATTATGTAACTTTTCTTGTAAGCTTGAAAATGGAGTAAGGAAAGATGGATTCTTTTTTAACTAAAAACTTTGTCGTTTCCGATATTTTGGGATCTCCCTCTTCTCAGAATCTCTCAACTTCTACTGTTCCACTTTCTATTTCTAGTTTTATTCCCTTCCCTTACCAAGCATTGCAATAAGCATTAAGCAAGAGTATGTACTTGCTCATGCAAATTCCCTTCCCTCTGAATGGATATGTCTGCACCAAATAAATTCATAATCTGATTCAAAATTTGATCTTCGTATGTTATGATTAATTTGCAGGGGGTTTCTTGTGATTTGTATGATGGGTTTTGGTACGTGACCGATTTGAGCATTGGACCAGTTCAAGACAACTCCTTAACATGTGCACAAAATGTGGAATACTTCAGCCCACATTTGTTCTCACTAAGGCACCTCAAATCCCTCACCTTCTTCAACTGTTTTCTCTCTCCTCGCCATCGCGCCGCCGCCATTCCAGCGGAGAATTGGGAGGTCTTTGCGGGAAGTTTGGAATCGCTGGAGTTTCGGTCAAATTCCGGCCTCACCGGAACAGTTCCGGACAGTTTTGGGGAGCTCAGAAATCTTCAGTCCTTAGTGATCACAGAAAATGGGCTGTTCGGGCAGCTGCCCCAAAGCCTAGGCCATTTGTTCAAGTTGAGGCGTTTGAACCTTGGGGGGAATTCGTTCACGGGCAGCATCCCGGGCAGCTTTGGGGGACTTAATCGTCTATTGATCCTTGATATGAATGGGAACTCGCTCTCGGGCACCCTGCCCGTGACTTTTGGGGGGCTGACCGCCCTACTAAAGCTCGACTTGAGGGCTAATCAGTTGGAGGGTAAGATTCCGACGGAGATGCGGTATCTCAAGAATCTTACCCTCTTAGACCTTAGTAACAACAGATTATCAGGAGGGTTAGAGTCAATTCAAGAATTGGATTCTTTGCAAGAATTAGTCCTCTCAAACAATCCAATTGGTGGAGACCTATTGAGTGTTGGATGGCAAAATTTGAGGTGCATTAACGTTTTGGAGCTGTCCAATACGAGATTGACAGGTGGCATCCCAGAATCTCTTGCATATTTGAAAAGTCTAAGGTTTTTGGGCCTCAATGATAACAATCTAACCGGGGAGATACCTTCAAAGATTGCAACTTTATCTAATGTTAGTGCAATTTATGTACATGGTAATAATCTAAGTGGTGAACTTCATTTCCCCGAGGTGTTCTATGGGAGGATGGGAAGGCGGTTCGGGGCGTGGGGAAACCCGAACCTCTGCTATCGAATTGAGCCCGAGTCGAGTAGTTATGCACCCTTCGGGATGAAGGAATGCCCACATGAAGTGATCAAGTATGAGTTGAGGGCAAATCCCGGTAGTACTAGTGAGGATTGGAAGCATGAACCCTCAATTGCGTCTTGGGGGTTCAAGGAGTTCGGTGGTAGTGGATTACTTTTTTTAGTGGAGATATTATTGGTTTTGATTTTCAAAGAGCCATGCATTTGAATTGGCCTTTAAAATTCACTTTGTATATGTATTGCTAACTAGCTAGGGAATCAAGTTAATTGAACTCATTAAATGTGATCTTATATTAGATGTATGGATGCATTTATCAAGTAACTATATGTTGGTTTTATAATTTGGATCTTTATAATATCCCAAGTGATGATTTTTGGATGAAACCAAAAAAAAAAAGTGGTATTATTAGGAATAATTAATGAGGAAGAAGACTTTTGTGAGGAGGATATAATACATATGTGGGCAAGGTAGAAATGATTATAAATGAGGCGAAAGCGAAAAGTGAGAGGGAATAGAGGTAACAGGCTGTAGATTTGTTTTGGCGATATCCTGCTGTTTCTGAATACACAGACACATTACTCACATAGATTTTGGCAAATATATATGTATATATGCATATAAGCGCGCGCGCGCACACACAATGTGGTCCATGAGAGTGAAATGGAGTGGTGTGGACCATTTGAAGACGAAAAATCAAACAAATTTGCAGACTGAGAACCCAACTGTAAATTTCAGGCAGTGGGTTTTAATTTGAATACAGACATCAATATCTGTTGCTCTAGGTATCTCTTGCTTTTAGATTGTTCTCTTTCTCTTCTCTTTCTCTTCTCTTTGGGCTAGCTAATTCTGATATGGGTGATGCCAAAGGGGACCACATAACAATTGTCGTGATATTATTAGTTGGTTCATGTGCGATGTTCGACCATCCATGCTTCCCACTTGCAACTTATGAGATCGATCAAATTCAGATGTTATTACTTGCTCTCTATAAATATTCTTCTTATAGAGGCACTTATTTAGAGTTTTATTTAAATAATCATTCAAAAAAACTATGAAAAAGACCTGAATATTAGCTCCACCCCTGCATAAGATGTTACTAAGACGGTGAAGTTCAAATGAAATCCAATGTCTCATCTCTGTTTCATAATTAAATTTTAATGTATTTTTATTTAACCTTTTTAATTTTATTTTTATATGTTTTAATTTAATTTTGTGTAGTACTCTCTGTCCCATTTCATTAGTCTCATTTTGACAAAAATAAATTTCACATATTTGGTCAAAACGAGACTAATGAAGTACGACTGAGAAAATATATATTATAGGTTCATCCAGTAAAAATAGGGTATATAGTTTTTTTTTTTTTTAATCCAACGACAGTTTTATACTTCATCTCAGTTCTGCTATTTGTTTATTTTGGCTACATAAATTAAGGAGTTATATATAAAAAAAAAAGTGATAGGATGCACAATTTTTAAAAAGTAATTTTTTGTTATTTATGAAAATAAGATAATTTTAGTGGGATGACCCAAAAAAAGAGAATAAGCTAACATTGAGATTATAAATTTTAAAATTGATAAATTCAAAATAGGGTATATAATTTTAAAATTTTAATTTTAAAATAAATATTAGTTATGATTTATTAGATCATTAAAAAAATTATTTTAAAAATAACAATTAAAATAATAAATTTTCTTATGATACATGTAATGTAAAACACAAAATTGGGATACTCAATCCCATCCAAGTTAAACTAATTAGCAAATGTAATGAAAATAAATTTTCAGTGGTAAAAGTCTCTCTATTTGCATATGTAATTCTCTTACATTCTAAAGTATATTCCGAATCGAGAAGGGAGTGTTAGATGTGTTTTAATATTTGTAGCAGGTAACCGTTGAAAATCCATGGATAATTATTTTATATTATAATTTATAAATATTTTTTTTTAAAATAATATATTTTTAGCTTAATTTTTTATAACATTTTAGATTTTAAAATTTTGAATTTCTTATTATTAAAATGATTATTTTAACCTATTTTTTTCTATTTAAAGGTGATAAAAATTAATAATATGAATATTATTTACAATAAATTATTTTATGTAGAATGTATTGATAAAAAATCATCTTATATTATTGTAGAATATAAGATGTTACAAATTCGTGCTATTTAAAAATTATATAGTTGTAGAATATACATGTTACATAAAGACTCATCCCATATAAAATTTATTGGTATATAATCACTTTATATCGTAATTTAAAAATAAAATTTGAAAAATTGACTCTTTATTTATTTAATAAAAATTAGTTATTTGATTAAATCAAATAATAAATTTTTATTCTAATAAAATATTTATGTGGGTCAAAAGTAGAAATGACAATTAGATACCATACGCACGGGTAATGACTATTCATATTCATACCCGCGAGGGTAGAGATGACATTTTATCTGCCATTATCTAACTGTAATAGAGGTGAGTTAGAGATACATTTGGTATCTACACATAATTTTATTGGTGTATTTTAATATCATTTGTATTTGTATATGGATAGTTAGTATCCATATCTACAAAAATTATTCGCGATATCTTTAAAAAATAATAAATCTAACCACTTTCCAACAGTTAATTACGAATTAAAAATGTATGGTTAGTAAGGGGCAACTGAGGAAACCTAAATACATTATTATTTTACTACTACATATTTTAAAGGGTATTATATGAATAGTACCCATTTTTGTAACTTTTATTTCAAAAATGTCCCATTTCTAAAAACCATAAGAAAAATACCCAAGTTTAGTATGAACTACCTAATTTACCCTTTCTTAACCAAATTTCTCTATTATCAATATAGTTAATTAATTAACACTTCAAATGGAATAAATCATGCATTTCAATCAAGCCCATCACACTTCTGTAACATGTAAACCAACTTTTATACCTTTTGACCGATAGACTACCGGGTTATATCCTCCGGAAGTTTTAGGGACCACGTCCAACCACCCGGAGCACCGTATGGTTTCCAGCTGTAGATTCCTTCAGCAGCCTTCAGCACAGCCCTCGTTCGTTTCCTACCCGGGGCGTAACAGTATATTGTTGGTAAAGAAGAAACGGAATAGAATGAGCAAAAGCACGATCTTTTATTAAGGAATTATATACTATTTATTACAACATAAGTAAATCCCCTTTTGGGAGGAGACAAACTTGTTTAGCTACCTATGGTAGATGGAATTGAAACAACTCGCATAAACTAGTAAGAGAAAATACAATATTTAGTGTGGAGAAAACTTAGACTTAGAAGATTTTTCGATGATCCTTATTCTCTCCAAACGCTCGTTTATATAGAAGGCTGGAGGCCTCCTATTCTTTGTATTCTTGCCTCAGATCCTTATCCTGTGAATGATGCTTCTTCACGTGAAGCTGGGTCCAGATAAGGCTGCCGACGCAAACATCTTGTAGTGGTCGGACCCCTTTTTTGAATTATTTTCCAAAGTTAGTGGTCCGTCTCTATTATTGTTCCACCGACGATTCTTTTTATGGTGGAACGTTTTTTTCTTTCACCCACCGTTGTCTTTTTCCTTTTGGTGGGTGCTTCTTGTTCACATGCTTTCTTTTACCGAAAACATCTTCTTCTTTTTCTTCACATGACCTCTTTATTTCTGTCGGCCATATTCCTTTTTTGGAGGGGCCCTTGTATCTCGTCCTTTCTGGGAAGGATTCTTCTCCCCATACTCATTGGCTCGAAATTTGTTCTTGTCTTTATTTAGGCAAGAAGCCTTTCCCGAACTCTGGTTCACGCTGTGCTGAGCAATCCGAACAAATCCGAGATTCCCAATGGCCAACATGAGCCATGTTGCAGAACTTACGATGAGTTTCTTTACTCATCGCCATCTTGTTTTCCCACAGAAGAGTCCTTTTTCTTTCGAACGTCTCTTCTGCAAACGTGGTTGATTTTCCTGTCATAGTGTTTAACAGGAATGTTCCATTTGCTGAGTTCTGGAAGAACATAAATGGAAACTTGACTTTGTCCATCTCTGTGAGACAGACCCACAATCCCCATGCTCGCCTGGTTGTAATTTGATCTTCAGAAATAGCGGCGATCATTGGTACCTCGTTGGGTGGCGTCTTAACTTGGTTGAAGACATCTATCCTTGGTCGTCTGAGCCTTATATTATGAAAGGCCTCATGACTCCCTTTCCCTGCTGGTTCTGGAGCTGCACTAATGAAATATAGCTCCAAAGTATCACCTCGGCAAAGTGATTCATTATTTGCCCAGGTCTCGTGCACTGCTTCCTGGATCCATCGAGGCAGACTCGAGATTTCTGGAAACGATGGAGACGTAGTATAAACCGAGGCGAGTGCCCCAAATTCATACCATTGCTTGACATCCTGGGGTTTGGATCCTGACATCATCCACACCCTTGGATATTTTCCCAAGACATCAACCCTACTAGTATTAGGATTGATATTCATTCTCGTGAGTAGTTTCTCCCATTTCGCCTGGTATGCTTGTTCAAAAGAGGAGAAAATAAGCTTATTATTATTAATCCCAGATTTGCCTGTCAATGGCCTGAGACTAATATCTCTCTCTTTTTTCCCAGAGGTGGAGGGTTGACATGATGGTTCAGGCGGTGAAGCCTTTGCATCATTTTTTTCTTAGGCCAGTGGTTCAGACTCCACTGACTTAGAACTCGCTCGAGGGGTATTTGAATCCCCTTTTACCGGTTTAGGTGCCGGAACACGAAACTCTGCTATCTCCAGAGGTTTTCTGGAAGCCCGCAAGATTGGCTTTTCCAATGCCGACCCTAACTGAGTATAGGTCAGCATACTGGCTCGTATCCTACCGGAGACTTTCGTCTTATCGGTAGATTGCAATTTCCCCATTTGTTCAGCATGGAGAGTGCATTTTTCCCACTCTTCCAAAAGCATTTCCAAATTTTCTCGGAGATGCCTCTGGGCTAGGATGATGGAACTGATCTCAGCTGGCTCCATCTCTCGTCAAAAAATCTGCAAGAATATTTTCATGAGATTTTACTACAACAATATCATAAACATAATATTGACATAAAGCTTGCCATCTAAGTAATCTAGCCTTTTCAGGCTTTGATTTTATGTTATTTCTTAGGAAAGCTTTAACCTGGGTATTATCAACTTTTAAAGTAAATTTCTTTGCTAATAAGAATAAAGGCCATTTCTTAAAAGCCTTCACAACTGCAAAGAATTCTTTCTCGTTGATATGCCATCTGATGGCCTCATTTTCTGCAAACAAACCACTACAATATCTGCATGGGTCTTCTCCATATGGAGTGATTTTCATTAGGACCGCTGCCCACCAATGATCACTCGCATCTGTATAGAGGACCAGATCATCCTCGTCCTGTGGAATTGAAAGCTTTGGAAGATTTTTACATTCTTCCTTTAACCTTTTCATCCCCTGTCGATGCTCTTCCGTCTATATAAACGGAACATCTTTCTTTAGCAGATTACTAAAGACCCTCCTTTGTTTCGCAAGATCTTTAATGAACATTCCTGCGAAATTAACAACTCCCAGAAAACTCTGGAGTTGTTTTTTCTCCTTTAATGTTTCTGGAAAATCCTGGACCTTTTGCACGATATGATTCTGTAAAGTAATTCCAGACTCATCGATTTCTATTCCCAAAAATTCCATTTTTTGGGTAGTAATTACTGCTTTCTTTTCTGACAGCACTAATCCTTCCTTGTAACAAGCATCTGCGAATAATTCAAGATGTTTGATATGTTCATCCATATCTTTTGATGTTATTAGTATATCATCAATATAGAAAAATATAAAAGAAAAATAATCTTTAAAAAGATTATCCATCTTTCTCTGGAAAATCTGGGGAGCATTAGCTAACCCCATTGGCATTACGTTCCAAACGAAATGCCCTTGTGGTGTTGAGAAAGTTGTAAGTCTCTTGCTTTCTTCATCCATGCGAATCTGGTAGAAACCTGACTTGTAATCAAACTTTGAGAAGACCTTAGCATTACATATGCAGTTAATAAGGTGATCTCTACTTGGGATAAAATATCCATCAAACTCTAAAATATCATTAATCCCTTTGTAATTAATGACAAGTCTAGGTTTACCTCGCTTGATCTCACCATGATTCCTTACCAGAAACCCTGGGCTACTGTAAGGCGAAACAGCTGGCTCGATTAACTTCATATCAAGGTGTTCCTTGATAATGATCCTCATATCCTCCTGATCTATCAAGTTCATCAGGATTGGTCTAAACCTTACAAACTCGTGCACCCTTTCTGGCTTCACCTTTAAGGTTGCTTTGAGCTGGTTCCTTTCCCACCATGCCAAAGGATTCTCATTGAAGCATCTCGAGATCTTCCTTTTGACATCTGCAAGGGACACCTGCATTTCAACCTTAATTTCTTTGTTAGAAATCAAAGCTGTCTTAAGGATATGAATTTCCTTAATTTGAAGATCATTTTCACGTATACAGCTAAGCACTGCTTCGCTGAACCTCTTTTGATCTTTCATCTTTGGTTGACGAAGTTTGCCTTCATTATTCATATCACCACGCTTGCTGCGAAAAGCTACTGGAATCTGGCGATTGAATGCTTTCCTCAGTCTCTGAACAATGATTTTATGCTCATAATTGGTGGTGAACACTAATCTTCTTTTCTGATTGTCCTACGTGTATCTTTTGAACATCTGTAGGAAGTTATTTCCTAACAAAATATCCGCTCTCGTATCATGGAAATAGAATGGTGGAGTTTTAACCTTATACCAAGGTGTTTGACCTGCTCCCCCAATCAGTATTTTCACTTCTTTTACTCATTTGGATAAGAGTAAAATTCTTTTAGAGAAATCTTTTCTAGCAATTTGAGGTAAATTATCCTCAACTTCTGCTGGGAAGATTCCCCTTCTTGCTGTGCATATTCCCGCACCTGAATCAATATAGGCCGAAAAGTATTCTGCCTTATATTTTTCGTATAACACTCCTACTGGAATGTAAATCGAGAATGGACTCGTCATATGATTAGGAGCCGTCTTTCCTCTATCGTAATTACCATCCCCTGGTCCATCTGTTTTCAAGGCTTGAATCTTTCCAAAAAATCCCGCCCTAGAATCAAGACATCTTCTCGTCCTGCTCTTCCTTTAACCTCTACCATAAAACCCCCAAGATCAAGGGTTCCATTGTAATGGTTTACTTCTGGTTGCTGGAGATAATACAAGACCCCACATGGAAAATTATTTTTCCATCTTGTAGTATCAAATTTTGTCGTCATCCCTCTCCATCCTTCTGGACATTTCAGATTAACTGAAACCTGAACTTTCCATGGGAATTGGGGTTGACCTTCGTGGATAAATTTCCTCCCAAAAGGTTGAGATATAATTCTATCTCTTTGGAAGGATAATCTTCCTGAGCTTATCTTAAGACTTTGATCATATCTTATGACAGGCCTCTCTTGTATTCGAATGTTGACTTCTCTTTTTTGTGGGATCTCCATTCTGTCAGGACCAATAGCTGTGGTCACTTTCTTGAAGATATCAGGTATCTAGATGAACTGCTTTCCCAAAAATAACTCTGTCTGATGAGAGTTGGAAAACGCATATGATATCTGATATGTTATGGAATAAGGTGTATTTCCCTCATCCAATAACTCCTTCCTTTTAAAGTCCTGATAAAGGGTCAGAGCTTTACTGAAACCTGAGTCGTTGAGATTGTAAGCGATTTTGGGATAGACAATTCCCACGACTTGGCTAGCACAAAGATTCCCTGCGATGGTTCTCATCACCGAATCTTGTAGGTTTCTGATCCTCCTATCACATATAGCTATGTCGATTGGAGCATCAATTCCTGTGAACATCGTGGATTTGAGAACTAGTTGTATTGCCCCGATATGAATCCATCTCATCTTTTCGGCAATTTCTGGTTTGAGTTTTTCCAAATCCTCACGGATGTCGCTTGCTGGAATCAATTGCATCTCCACTTGATTCCCAGTAAACTCGATCGGAAGTGACATCTCTCGTCTAGTGATTCCATAGACGATATGATGTTTCCTTTTTCCCAAACTGAAATTCCTCAGAACTTCGTCTAGGTTGCTAGCATTAAAACCTTGATACTTCTGAATGTTCAAGGTTTTCTTCATGATTTTGTCGATCAGGTTTGGCGAGATCATCGTTCGACTAGAGAATCCCGTCCGATCTTCTCTCTCCTGATGACAAGACTCAGCTTCAGTCTGAAGATTCTGTAGATCCATCAGAATATTCATCTTTGCTAAGAATCTCTTCTTGCTCGTATATACTCTCGTCTGAGAGTATATCTTCAAACTGGTACACTTGTACCAATTCCTGGTAATATATGGCATCTTCGATGTCTGGAGTAGACTCGAACCTTCGCATGCCTCTCTGCTCATTTTCTGGGCAATTTGTTGAAATATGCCCCTTTGCTCCGCAGGTCCAGCAATTACAATCTTTAAAACTTTCATTAGCTCTGGTCTGAGCTTTTCTAAAAGTTTTCTTTGCTGAAGTTCTTGAACTGGATCCTTGGAACGAACCCCTGCTTCTAGCTGGTCCGCTTCTTTGTCCAGTTTTGTATGATCTAGCCTTCTGTCTAGACCACATCGTCCTTGGCTTCCAAGATCTTCCTCTATGATTTCTTTCTTTGGAATAGGGTTGGTACCTATTCTTTCGTCTTTTGGTTATTGATGGCTCGCCCCCAATAACAACTGGAAGATCATTATCTTCACAGTTCAGATGAGCTGCTTTGTTGATTCTTCGCAGCTTCTTCAGGTTTTTCTGAGCAGTAGCTTGTTGACACCACTCTGAAAGCTTTTGATGTACATAAGACATCCTTTTGGCGATGTTGTCATTGCCCTTGGGGATATAATCCCTTATCATCATCTCCTTCCATGGACTCAGAAATTTCAAGAAGAAAATTTCCTTTGCGATCGTCTCATCAGCTTTTGACTGATGTTGGTAGATCGTAAAGAGCTGAAGAAATTTATTGAGCGCCTTTTGATCTAAGACTGTAAGTCTTAGATTATATAACGCCAATAAATACTTTCTTCTTTTTTCTCTATCGAATCCCTCATAGTATCCTTCCCCAATGAAATGATCTTTGAAAAGGACACTCATCCTTCGGATAATTTCCGAGTAGAATTCTTCAACAAAGCATTGATTTTTTACTTCGAGGTGGAATCCTTCCCAGGCGATTTTTACCACGCCTGCAAGACTGGTTTCCAGAATTTTCACCAATCCTTCTTTGTTAACGTCGAGAGTAGCTGCTGCGATTCGCATTGCTCCTCCCCATTCATCGATCACTGATTCTCGATCTTTGAAGCTAACTTCATCAAGACCAAGCATCACTCCATATGGATGGATGGGATCCAGGGTGGCTTTTCCAACCGGTGAATCTTGGATTCTAGGTTGTCGTCTCCTTCTGACTTTTCCAACCGGTGAATCTTGGCTTCTGGCCTCATCTGGTACCGTCGGGTATACGAGGCTCCGGCATGAAAATCACGAGTTTCTCTCAACACTTCTTCCGGTGGCGGTGGTGCTTGTTGATTTAAAGGCAACGGTCCATGTGCAGTATTTCCTTCCACCATTTGTTGGTTCATCTTGATATCAACCACCTTCATGTTAGCAAAAGATTATGCTAACTCTTGTAAATCTTCAAGTCCGATTCTTTTCAAGGTTATTCATGATTTTTCACCTTGAAATAATCGTACATATCTTTCAACTTGAGAATCTTTGCCTTTCTCCTTTACTGGTAAAGGATAGTTTGGCCCTTCGGTAAATAGCTTCTTGTTTCTTGAACGAGATCTGATCTCCAATTAGCCTACTCGACCCTGAATATCTCGCAAGATGGTTAGAATTTCATCTTATTGAGTGGATATTCTGTTTATCTCCTGGGGTAATCTGTTCAGGCGGTTGCCATAATTTTGCACCGTCTTCTGGATTTCTCTTAAATCAACCGAGAATTTTGAATTATCAGGGTTGATTTCTTGGAAGACTGGAGTAAACTCCTATCTTTCTTGACTCATTAGAAATGGGTTGAATGTCCAATTTCCATTTGCTGGTTCACCTCTTGTTGAAGTGAATGGCCTACTCGGAGTAGATCTTGGTATCTACTCATCATGACGATGATCCGTAGACTTTCCTCTACGGATACAGGACCATGAGTCCCTTCATCCAATTTGTCCGCCCAAAAAAGAAATTTTTCTTGGTACTTTCTTGTAGTAATCTCCAATTTTTGGAGAAAATACCTGTAACAGAAGCATCTCGGACAATTGTCCGGATCCATATTTTCTTGGAAGTCTCTACCGTTAGGATAAATACTTATGTTGTAATAGATAGTATATAATTCCTTAATAGACCTAGGGCTCTGATACCATTTTTAGAAGCGTATTTTAATGTCAAGATTTATCTCAAAACATGCTAATAAAATATCAACATGTTCTAATTTCAATGAGTACTATGCTCAAAATTTTTCATAAAAACCCGGTCGTGAAAAACAAAAATCCGGTCGGTCCATATTCAAAACCCAGTCGGTCTTGGTCTCAAAACCCGGTCACTATTCCCAACCCGATTTTGATTTTAATATGAAAACCATCCTTCTTTTAATTTTTTTTTATTACCATCTTCAAATATTTTGAGCATCTTACTAATTGAAATTATTTTGAAATATTAATTATTAACTAACCATGTATATAATAGAGTATTTTGAATATAAAAGTATGGGTAAAATAGTTCTTTTGGGCATATTTCCAATGAATTTTAGGAAGAGGACATTTTTCATGTAAGAGTTACACAATAGGGCATTTATCATAATTATGCCTATTTTAAATTATTTTATTGATTTAATATATACAAAACAGATATGAAACTAATGAGCTATAAAAATAAATAAATATGGAAGTAATTATAATATGTTTTATTTATTCGAAGAACAATTTGATATTCTTATATTTATATAGATTGGAATCAATATTACTCACGTAACACGAGTCTTGAAAATTAAATATAAATTTAACGTGAAAAATATATTGCATATAGTTTGACAACCAAATTTTCAAATTAATATATAATTTAATATTAATAGAAAAGTTTCAATTAATCAAATATTTATTTGATATTTTAATAATAGAGTAAATTAAATTTTCCAATAAAATAATTAATTTATTTAAACTCTTATTCAATTTTAATAATAATTATAATTTTAGTAAATATTAAAATTAATAATTAATAGAATTAAAATTGAAAATAAATATGAATGGTAGATTGTGATTGTATTAGTTATTATATAAACATACAGATCAATATTGATTGGAAATTTTAATTAATAAAAGAATTATTTGATAAATTTTATAATTTACTAAATATAGGTAATGCCACCTAGAGGTGAGCATTCGGGTATTTGATTTGATTTTTGGCAAAATCGAACCAAACCAAATTATAATTCGGATTGAAAAAAATAACCAAACTAAACCAAAAAACTAAAATAACCAAATTTATTTCGGTTTGGTTCAGGTTAGTTCGGTTCATCCAAATATTTTATTTAGTAATTAATTTCGTTCAATTTTAAGAATAATTAATTATTAAAATCTAATCACACACACACACATATATATATATATAATAAGTTTAATGTACTAAAAAAATAATTTTTAACTTTAAAAGGTTTAAAATTAAATTTATAATAAAAAAATCGTAAATGTAATTTCAATATTTTTCAAGTTTTAAAGAATAACAATTATTAAATAATTTATTGAATATTATAATTATATTTGTTGTAAATCTAAAAAAATATTGAAGTATTACATTTAATTTTCTACATAATATTTAAAATTTGGAATATAAGATAAGATATAATTAAAAAAAAAATAAAAATATATATGATAAAATAAACTTATTTAATAAAAATAAAAATATATTACAATACTAATAAAATAATTCGGATTTTCTGATTTTTCGGTTTGGTTTTTTATGAATCTGAACCAAACCAAATTAAAATTCGGATAAAAAAAATAAAACCAATATACCCAAACTAAATTTAATATGTCGATTTGATTCAATTTGATTTTTCGGATTTGGTTAATTTTGCTCACCCCTAATGCCACCTAAGCCTTGAAATAAGGGTAGGTTTTAAAATATAATCTTACATATAAATTAATGTAATTTTTCATACCAAAAATAATAATTTGAATTAACGCTCTAAATTATAAGAATTAAGATAAATAAAATAAAAAATTTTGATGACGCCACATAAATTTTCAATTAATGTTGTGACTCTAATATATACTCCCTCCGATTTTTTTTAAGTGTCCTATTTCACTTTTTTTCTTGTTTCTAAATAAGTGTCCTATTTCAAAATTTTAGAGTATATTTATGACACTCTTTCAATTTTGCCCTTATTTAATACTTATTGGAATTTGATATTATTTGTATGAATGTATTTATTATGCTATTAAATTAAGGGTATATAAGTAAAAATTTTATTTTATTGGTATGTGTAATTTAGTAAAATTGGACACTTATTAAAAAACGGAGGGAGTATTCCTTTAATATATTATATACAGATTTAGAAATTGTTTATACTAATTTCAGAGAAAAGTGTATTATTTTGTACGTGTTTAAAAAATTATTTCTGTTAATGTAACACCCCGTCTTTTAAATTATCGAAGTGAGCGATAAGTGAACGCACTGTAATTTATATATTGAACGTTGTAGTGACTTAATGAAAATATAATTTAGTAAGAAGGCATTTTGAGTTAAGATAACAAGTGTTTATAGATTTCTTGATATAAATATAATAAGATATATTAATATCTTATGATGTTTAAATAATTCATATATATACATATATGATAAGATACATCTATATAGCAAGATGTAAGCTATGGAGTGAGATAAATTATATATATATATATGATAGGATATATACGTAAGGTACGTAAGGATACACCTATATATATATATAGAAGTATGTGATTGAATAAATCTTATAAATGATAAGATATATATGTAACAAGTTAGAATCTATATCTATGTATATATATACATTTGGTGCTACACGGTGGATACATACATATGTGTTGATTGGAAATTTATGATGGAAAACAAAAAAAAAAAAAAGCACAACAGGGTACATATATATATAAGAGAAACCTGCCTTCTTACAGATATATATATACATGTACAGTCATTCTTAAAAATTTAGTAAGGAAAGACTAATAAAATTTATATGTACCATTACATTAGGAGATAGCAACCATAATAAAATATCTAGTATTCTTAAGGCAGCCCTGCTACTGCCGTTTCTACAACTAAGAGGAGAAAGAATTGTTTACGTAAGAGTAGTAGGTAACAATCACATAACATTGGGAAGGAGAAACCATGTTGCTACAGTAGAAAAGTACACAACATTCTGCAGCCAGTGAGGTAGAGAAAACAGATGGTGAAGAGGCAGTGTCTCGGTGGAGTGAAGGAGGAAAGTCTCCCATCCATCCATGCTCTCCCATGCCCTATAAATAATAGACATAAACCTATTAACTAACTATGTTAAGTCTTGGAGGTTAAGTAAGAACACAACACTATATCACATATCTATATATACAAGAGGCAGTAAGCTGCCTTTAACCACTCAACTCACACAAAAACATATCACTCGGCTGGAACAACGAAGAGAAGCACAATCAGGGGCAGAATATAGAAGCACAAGAAGAAGTAGTTAAAGACCAAAGGTAAGGAAATTAAGCTCTGACTATACATTTTAGTTCATACCTCCTAGATCTCCAACTTATAAGTATGTTATAAACACTAAATCTCTATCTCCAACCCTCCATTTAAAGCCCAGAATTTCAGAACATACTAAGACATGCCTTAGACTGTTATATGCTTGAACAAATCTTAAGAACCTCAATCAAAAACAACAACACACTTCTGTAATAAAAACAGAACCTAGAAAACAGAATGTAGCATTTTTTTTTTCCTTCTTTCATCAGAATTAAGAAACAAGAAACTGATTATGAATACCTGTTTCTGTTAAATTAACTAGTTAACTTCTGGAAATTCTAAGCACCACAGATTCGGTCTCTAGCTATGATAAAAGCATAATACTGTAATAAAGGATGGATAATTACAGATTGAAGGGTGTTAAGATTTAAAATCAATCCTAAGCATATACTTGGACCTAGCAATTCTGTTATTAAAACTCTGAGACATAGACACAAAAGGGAAACTTAGCTTAAGAGAAGTTGTCCCTTAAGGATGTAGCCTTAAGAATACCACACCATCCAAGCTGTCAAACCAATCAGTAAAGGAAATAAGGGTCTTAGAACAAGAAGTCTAATAGAATGAGTATATCTTTATATAACAGAAAAGAAATGAAACTTAAGCTAACAAGACTTACAATTTCGAAATCTCCTCAGAGGAAGCTCACTGAAAATTCTGCTACATGAAACCTCACTATCCCAGTAGAAATCCTCACAAAAACAGAATAAAAAGAAAATAAATCAATGGCACGATTAAAGCAGACTGGACTCTAAGAGGAATGTAAAGAGAATCTGAATTTTAAAAGAAACTGAAGGAAATGGAAATTTCTTTCTTACGGGAAACAGAACATAGGGCAGATTCTAAGTATGAACCTGTAACCATTGCCCTTTTATTCGAAAACATCAAAATAACAATCAAAATTTTTATCCAGAAACAGCAAATTGCAGAAATCGCTAGTGATTTAAAACATGCAGTAAGAAGAAATTTTGAAATTTAAACATGAGGAAACAGAAATGAAATAAGAGGGAACTAGGGGTTTATGAAACTAGTAATCCAGAAGGAGAATTTGAGGAAGAGAAAGATAATACCTTACCTTGGGGTCGCCGGCGATGAAGCTCCGGTGGGCCTTCCTCCAGAAGCAGCTGTGAGAAATAGGATGGAGAAATTTTGTGGAAGATTCAGTAAAATAACTAAGAAAAAAAAAATAGAAATTTAGAAATTGAATTTGATAGAAATTACCTCCAGAAATAGCAAAGAGGTCGAGAGCAGAGGATAGATAACGAGGCGAGCTCCAGCGAGAGCTTGTCGTCCGGAGAAGAGAGAGCTGGAGGGAAACGGAGAACAGGGAGAGACCGAGAGAGGCAGAGGGGGGTAGAACAGAGGGACGACGAGAGAGAGGTAGAAACGGGAAGCAGATGGGTTCTGGTAGAGAAACAGAGTGAGGGAGAGAAATGGGTGTCTAGGATTTAGGATAAGTTAAAGAAGGTTAGGCCAAGAACTAAGTTATGGGCCGTATCCGAAAATTAAATGGATCGGGCCTAAGAAATTAAATTGACTGGGCTTTGTTAAAAGAAAATAATGGGCTGAGTGAATATTATGAATGGACTAAACTAAGTATGAAGATTGGGCCGAAAAATGTAATGGCGATTGGGCCGAAATTTTAATAAGTGGTATGGGTCCAGTTTATTTATCTTGGGATAATTAATACTTAACTAATTAAATTAATTAAAGTCTAAATATCTAATCAAGAAAAATCCAATTAAATCTAAGGAATTGGATTCTAAATTAAGGGATTTAATATCTCTAATTAAACTAAGAGATTATTCGTGGTATAACCCAAATATATTCTTTTAAGAAATTATTAAAGAAATTAATAACTTATAAAGTTATCTAAAGGACTAAATTAATATAATTTGGTGATATTAATTATAAGAAAATTTATTTATCTAAATAAGTGTTAATTCACTTATAGTAATTAACGGCAGTTACTTGAGTAATTGAAACAATGTTTAAACCTTAAAAATAATATTGAGTCGAGGGAGCAATATTTTCGAATAACGAATCGAAACAAGAAACCGAGAATAATACATTCTTACGACAAAACGTCTCAAATGCACTAAGAGCATTTTGACTTATTCAAAGTTTTTCTAAAGGTTTTGACGAGAGGTCATATTCGCATTTCAAAGTCAAAGCAAGTACCAACCGAAGATATTCAAGTAGGCTTTCTATTACAAAGAAATTATGTGCGCTGTTATGCTATTATGTTGATATTTCGAAAAGGTTTTCAAATGAGAACTATGTTTTAAAGTATTGCATTGCCGAAATGTTTTATGTTTTGTATAATGCCTATCTTGTTATCATTTAATCGAATTCGGGTTCCAGTGGGTAAGCAACCCCACTCGAACTAGTGTACACAAAGGACTGTGAGTCGACGAAGGTGTTGACCGGTCAGGTGTCCGTAGAAGGTGGCCAACTTCTCGGTACACATAAAGAACAGATATGGTAGAATACTAAAGAACTTAGACAGCTGTCGAACTATAGGTTTCACAAAAAGGATTTAGTGAACGTAGGTGCTTTTAAAGACAAAAATCCCTATGTTTCACTTTTTACGGCAATGACAATTATATATGTATGTATGCGATTTTGGCATGTGCCTACTGAGTACGTTTGTACTCAGCCCTGCATGTATTTATAAATGTGCAGGTTGAGACGTGATGGATGGAGGTGCTATGGCAGGCTTGTCGGTCTTTTGTGTAGTCAAACTCTTGGGGGGTCTACGTGTCTTCATACACGTAGATTTATGTAGATCCTTTCCGCTGCAAGAAGTTTTAAATGGTTTTTGATTTGACAAATGTGTTAAACTTTTATGAATTTAGACTCAGTTTATAAAATATTATTTCGTTTGGTTAAATCCCAGTTTTTTTTCCTTTTTGTCCTTTATTTAATTAATTGTTTTATAGCCGCGTACCCGGACTTCGCCACAAGGGCGGAGATCAGGGCGTGACAGTTAAAGCCGATTAGCAGGCCGTTAAATACCGCCAACAAATTATTTGAATAAATTTAAAGAGGAAATACGTTGATATTGTATCAAAATTATGTCAAAATAATTCTTTTAAGTGATTGATTAATTGTTAGGTATGATAAATATATATTTTCATAAAAAAATTAAATATATTATGCAAATAATTATTATTTTATTTTTTTATCCAGTTAATTGGTCCAACCCACTTAATTTCCGAACTAACCCTATCTTGTTCAGGTTGTTTTCTGATCACACTATTTTTAACAAAAAATAGGTGTAATAATCGGGCAGTCGAATATCATATCCACAAGGAATGATTTAGCAAAAACACACAAATTAATTTATTTTAGAAACTTAATTATTATTTAGAAATACAGTAATTTCAATAAGTTTTAATAATAATAAGATAGTATAAGAGCTTACGAATTAATAATAAAATAAACAAATAATAAAGAGAAGGTTTTAGGGCAATGTATGGACATTAAATCAAATTACGAATTCACCTATTAAATCTAATCACCACATTTAATTATAATTCATGTCAATGATCACCTAAATATCCACATACTCCCAAATATGACAGTCTATGAACGTTGATTAGTATCTAGCCTATCACTCGTTGGTATCAAGA
Source organism: Leonotis leonurus (assembly GCA_026898415.1). Classification (NCBI taxonomy): domain Eukaryota; kingdom Viridiplantae; phylum Streptophyta; class Magnoliopsida; order Lamiales; family Lamiaceae; genus Leonotis; species Leonotis leonurus. The sequence goes on from JAPKLX010000021.1 coordinate 616,160, forward strand.
ACCAAATATTAATTCTCAATAACACGATAAGAATAGCCTCCTACACTTCACCTATCTCTATATATAGGTCTCAAGGGGAACATGTATTAAGTATTTGTGTGGTCGACTATAAATTCAATTCCGTATAAAACATAAAAAAAAAACATAGCTAACATGAAATAATAATAGGCAGTTATCAAAACATGAGGATTAAAGTCATGAATCATAAACACGAAGATGAAGGAAATTTAACGATTAACAATACAAATCCATAAATTGAAATAGGTTTTACAAAGTCCAGAATCACAAGGAGTTTCTACCCATAATGGAAATAATACTAGAATGAAAAAAACATTAACATAAAACTCCATATTGTAGAATTCTTAATCTTAGGTTGTCCATCCTTCATCTCGAACTCCACTCCAGGAAGAAGAAAACTAGTCTAAAACTCAATCTAAAATATAAGAATGAAATATATGGAAAAAGGTGATATTTAGGGTTCCAAAATGACGTGCATATATAGACCTAGGAGTCTAACTAGAGATAGACATGGGCTTGCTTTAATGTATTTAAATTCGAAAATCAAAATTTCTGCGCGACTTCGGCGATCGCTGAGCTGGATCGCCGAAGTCACGCCTTAAATCCTACCACTTCGGTGATTGTCGAAGTGGTCGCCGTTCTTGTGCTTGATTCTAGCAACTTCGGCGATTCAGACTGCGATCGCCGAAGTTGCAGTGCAGGTTAGGTAATCCACTCTCCCGAGTCACCGTTCTTGCTGTCTTTTGCTCCAGGCTTCGTTTCTCGTGCCCCATGCACTCGTGCTTTGACTCTTGGTCCATTTCTTGGTCCGACACGCATCTTGACCAAAACCTCCAATTAAACATTTACCACCAAAACCTGCAAAAAGAGCATAAAACACGACAAAACGCAAAACGAACACAAACTACTAACACGAACGAAAAATTACATGAAACACCACAAAACAAGACACGAAATAATACCAATTGTATCAATAAAAACATGTAAAACGAGTGTTTATCATTTTCGGTTCAACCCATTAAGGTTAAAAAATATTTTGAATCATAAATTTTCAAACTCTAACCTACTTCGATTTCGAATTAGTGTTCTGATCAATTCATACTTTCGAGTTAAATTGATATCTCTAATAATTATTACAAGATAAAATACACAAGGTTAGTTAGCGTCGTAAATTTACTTTAAAACTGTTTTAGATCAAATTTAATTTCAATTTATATTTCAACCCCATAAATATGGACCGGGAAAGGGGAATAATTCTTGTGATCGAACATGAAAATTTAGAAGGAATATTATTATGTCAAAATCCTTACACCTAACATTCAAATTTTCTCCTATTAGATTCCAAGTGACGACAACAATTTTTCTATGTTCGGAATAGCATCATTTACACCAGAGTTCAAACTAGACAGCCTACTTTAATTCCATCAATTTTTTTATTAATGATCTAGTTAATGTCAGAACTCATGCTGTCATTCTTTCTTTGAAATAATTCCAATTTCTTTCTAATTAACTGAAAAAACACATCCCAAAAAGAACGAATTAAAGAAGGCAACTGCAAACTCTACTATCCTACAACAAAAAATGATATTAACAAAAATGATAAAATGATATTAACAAAAATGATATTCAGTGACGAAAGAATTAATAAAGGGATATATACCCTTATTAATTATAAAAAATAGTTTAAGTAAGAGTAAAATTTATAATGACGAAATTTATAGTTTAAGTGAAAGTAAATTTATAGTGAGAGTAAAATTTATAGTGACGGAAGTATTAATAAAAGGAGATATAATTTCATTAAAAGTTCAAATTCTGCTACGAGACAATTTTTACTCTCACTAAATGTATATTTTCTGGTAATGTATATACTCCCTTACAGACATTTTTTGAAAATTAATTTTTATTTTAAACCCACAGTCAAGATCATATTAATTAATGTTATCTTTAGAGACTTTAGAATGTATAATTAAATATATTTAATCCTGAATGATTATATCTGGTAAACCGTGTCCAACTTATTTCACACGCAGCAGCAGCATTTGTCAAAGTCTTTGATATGCTAATTTTATACTAATACTTACTACTTTATTGTCCAAAAAAAGAAACAAAGAAATGTGGGAGATGAGCATTATTATCATTTGGTCAAAGATAATTATATACTTATTCAACTTGGATTGTAAGAAAACTGAAACTGGTTTTATTAGTAGAAACCATGGTACTAAGATTGTAACCAATAATAGCACATGACTCTCATTATTTATAAACAATAAAGTAATTAATTAGTCATAATTAGTGGACAATTAGGTTTCCTTGCAGTAGCTTCTCACGCAAAAGATACCTAAAAAACAGTGTTCATAGTTGAACTTTTTATGCTTCTCTTTCATACAAGAATTCATGCCATTACATGATATTTCAGAATTCATGTATTCTTTGTATGCTGCAGGTACACTGCATTAATCAATAGCTTATAACCGTGGATCATACTTTACACACCCCATACCCCATTAATAATGAGTTCATTTTACCAAAAAATTATCACAATTTTAATCAAAGCCACTCATTAATGGACAGAATAAGTGCATCATTTATATCTATTAATGGATGTGTTTTTATTCTTGTGTAGGTTCATCAATTATAATTTGTACCAATACTTTAGTTATTTTAATTATAATTTGAACTTCCAATTGTGTATAGCTCTATGCACTAGTAGACCCGGGAGGGTCATGTGGTCAGCTGAACACCTAATTAGAAAATTTTAATTTTTTTTAGCTTTTGAGGATGATAAATTTTTGGCATAATATTCTTCGTTGCGTCACGAGTAGCTTTGCCTGCCATCACAGCCACTCAAAATTTAGTCACGTTGAATCATCAATCGCCTTGCTAATCATTATTCCACATGTTTTTGTAATTTATACAAGTTATTATTTATAGTGGAGCATCCATAAACTAAAAATTATGTGTCCGTCCCAACTCTATGATCAAGTTTCGAAATTCCTACAAGTAACCAATTTTTTTCAAAGGAAGACATAACTTGCATGTACCTAATTACTTATTACTTGTTTTCATGTGAATATATAAATTTTTATTTTTCACTTCAATTAAAGAGCGTAGATCGTTGTTGTTTTTTTTTTGTTCTTCTTGTGCTACCTAAATTCTTAAAAGTGTTTTCAAAGACACGATTGACACAGCTTAATTAATAGACTACTTTGGGCATGTGTCACGTGATGATAAGCAAAACGTGATCATCGATATCACACCAATATTACCAAAAATTGAAATCCAAATAAATGGACGTATAACTAAAATCAACATCTCACAAAATGACAAATTTAGCAACATTTAACGTACAAGAAATTTCAAGAAAAAATTACTCCTCATCATTGACATTAATTAAACCCTAACTAAAAATATATATTACGAAAAAAGAATGCCGGCATCCAATAGAATTCCCCCGCGCCGTTGACATTTGAATATTAAACAGTACTCTATTGCATTGCGTGTAAAAATATTATATTTCGAAATATATATATTAATAATTAATTTTGATCATTCTCAACTCTTGACATCATACATTTCCACCTAACCTTTTCTTGCCTCCCATGCAAAAACCAATCACCCATATATAAACCCATCTCCCCTAACCTCAAGCAAAAAAAAAACATTATATACCATTCCCAAAATCCATTTCAAGAAAAAAGTGTTAAAAATATGACATTTTCATCTTCATCTTCATCTTCATCTTCATCTTCGTTTTTCAGAACATTAATAAGATCACGGATCAACCTATCCGCGATCTTCGTTGCTCTCCTTCTCATTAGTACATCAAGTTGCTGCATTGCAGCTAGGGCCGGGAGATTTTTGTTAAATACCAAGGAAGATAATGACCCTTCTTCAATGGCTTTAAGTTACTTTCAAGAAAAGGGAAAGAGGGTACGCAGTGAGGAGTTGTACTTTGCAAAGCTTCCAAAAGGTGTACCTATCCCACCTTCTGGTCCATCCAAGAGGCATAACTCATTACCTCAAGATTAATTGAAAATGTGGAGGATTGGAGATCAACCATTCATTCTACTCCATTATATTCTTTTGAGGATTATACGTACTACTCCCTTTTTCAATGGTCTTTAGTTATATTTCTTTTCCTTTTTAATTTCACAAAGGGATGGTTGGTTGTAGATCATGGTAAGTATTTAATGAATAGGTTGCATAACTAGAATTGTAACCATGCTTGGTTTTGATATTGTAAACTGTAATTATTGTACAGGAATATTTATTTATTTGTAGCTACTTTCATACTAATAGATGAAGACTTTCCTATCCAAATTATTAATAGTAGTATTACTTCTTTTCTTTTTAATATATAGTACTGCATTTTAATATAAGTTCCGTGATCTTGCATTCAATATAAACCAGTAATGTTCGATAAATTACTATCCATATAAAATAATTTTTGTCTCATTAATTCGAGGGCCCCCATTGCTGTACAGGAGATGAAGTAATTATACAATATTGTAACTCAATGGACCCCCTTGGAAACTCATAAGCAACAGAATTTGACACGAATAATTCATTTAATGATAATTTTAAACAGTCCCAAAATTTTCACTCTAGCCCTCAATTAAAATAAAAATAAGAAAAATAACAAAGTTATTAGGAGTATTATATAAGCTCATAAGTACTCCAATTTCAAATATATTTAAAATATTAATAATACTCATAGCTCCAAAAAGAAAAGGCGAAGACATTAAAATGAAAAGAGATGCTGCAACTGAAAACAGAACCCTTTGTAAAAAAAATGAAGCAGGACCGAACAATCTACAACCTGAAAAGCAGAGAGTTGTGGCCTTGTTTGATGAATCATTTATCATACCCTTCAAATGTGTAAGACTTCAGTGGGGTAACATCTCATCTCATGTATATGCAATAAATAAATGGAGTACTTTTTAAACTTATATATTTGATGAAATAGAAATGGATCATATCAAGGGAAAATTCTGAAAAGAAAGAAGCATTTCTCATGTATGAGAAATAATATAAATACAATAACACTTGGTAGACATTTTTCAACAAACAAACCTTTGACTAAAGAACAAATTAAAACAGAAACACATATATAAAAAGATTTTACTCTCAATTTACCAGCATTAATAACTTATATTGTGGTTGTCTTGTTTTTTTCTTTCTATTGTTGCTAAATTGCACTCCTGTTCTTTGTTTTTTAGGATTATGTGGTGTTTTTGAGATGCAGTAAAGATGAGTCACTTTCTTTTCTTCTTTTGGGGGCTATGACTTTTTCTTTCTAAGATTTTAATTATGAATAGGGGCTATGCCTTATGGTATGGGGCATAGTAGTACATCTATTTTATTTTTATGTAAAATGAAGGGCTAAAATAAAAGATTTGAAAGCTATATTTAAATAGGTGCATATGATAAGGCTAAAGTACTTTTACTATCCCATATGTTACTCCTTCAAGCCTGTCGTATTAAAATAGTTAGTATGTGTACCTATAATTATAAATTAGCGTAAGCATGAGATGATCATTTTTTATTTATTTATTGTAGTGTTTATTATTTGATTTGAAGAGTTTTTTATTGGTTCACTCAACGTTTATTGCTGAAAATAGAGCGCTGTTAAAATTGTAAGGTATGATTTTTTTAAATTTTAAAGCCTGTCAAAACTTGTTTCAAAATTTTCAAACATATAAATATAATACTCAATTCGTACGTACAGGTTTTATCCATGCAATTTACTAATTTTAATTTAATAAATTTTAAACACTATTTGTACAATAAATATTTTTACTTAAAAAAAAATATTGGGAATAAAATATTTTAATTTTACAAACAAAAATATAATTAATAAAAATAAGAAATGTAATTAATTTTTCAATTTTTATAGAAATTTTAAATGTGATTAAATTAATAATTAATATATTTAATTACTAATATCACTAAAATTCAAAGTAATTACAAAATATTGAAGGAATCAGAATTCTTAAAATTAAACTGTAATTGAATTATAATAGGCGGTTCTAGAATCATAACCGTAATTGACAGTTCGATTTTAAAGTGTGACGACTGTTTATAGAATGGTTCAGTCACATTCTCGAAATTTTAAAATTGCGATCAGCGATCTAGAATCATAATTCGGATCTTTTTTACCTAATTCATTTATTTCTTATATTATAAAAAATTATTTTATATTCATAATAACACATTAAAACTTATGATTATATTAATAATTAAAAAAAATTAAAAATCAAAATTTGAATTTTAAATTTAAAAATCAATGACACTTTGTGATTTTATAAAATAATATGATAATATTTTATTTTTACTTTGTAATTGTATATGTTCAACCTGAAGTGTATACCTGAATTCTCGCAATCAAACGAGGTTTATAGCACACAATAAGCTGACCCTAGTCGAATCTCAAGTAAAACTTAACAAGACTTCATAATTAAAAAACTAGAGATCAACAAATTAAAGATCTTAAACATTCTGCCAGAATTCAATTAGTAGACTAACTAAAATTAAATAACCAAACAATAAGCTAAATAATGAGAATCCATAATAAATGCTTTAGGATTCAAATATCTATGTCGATCATCTCATGACATGACTAATTCATGCATTCATTTACTAATCAGACATTCTTAAAAGCTATCTAACTACTGACCTTCGTATTCATTATAAGATTGTGACTACAACTCTCGTATTTAAGCCACACAGTTAAGAATTCCAAGATAGATAAGTGAACACTCGATTTATACGTTTTCGATCAAAATCAATATTGATTAGACTTAGATCTGACACTAGAATTATCTCTTGACCTCAATCAGTGTCTAAGGAATTGAAACAGTGATCAATCGGTCCAATTAAACAAACATGATCCAATCAACAAGCATGAACAACTCTAAACATCAACAAACAATTAGAAAATCTGAAAACCTAGTGGAGATTCAACTACTCAATCCAAACACATAATCATCAAATAAAAAATCAACAGGAAGTACTCACTAATGATTACACTACGGTGGTCGAGCAGTCAATCTCCACCTTAAATCCTTCTTCCCCAAAGTTAAAATACAATCACTAGTGTTTTAAAGAGAGTTCTAATGTCTAAGTTGAGAGTGATACCCTTGGATGATCAGTTTTTCCCCTTTTAAATTTGTCAAAACTGTCACTTATTCGCGCCCAACGACCGCTGGCTTGGCCGCTCTGCCCGCTTCTTATGCAGGACTAACGGCCGCTGGTTTGTGCTCTCTAAATTTCTCCCTTCTGCAGCGCAGCGAGCGCTGGGGGTCCAAAGTCTGCTTGCCCCCAGACTTGCTTCTTCCATGCCTTCTTCCTCTTCGTGCATTCCTTGATCTGTACCACCTCATTGGCTTTGCATCCTCGGCACATTCGGCATCTATTCGGCTCCAATCCACTATTCCTCTCATCATCCTACATCCAACATGAAAACAAACGAAACCGGCGTAAATAAGAACTAAAAAGACATGAAATTAAATCAAACTAACACTAGACTCAACTAAACATGAACTAGAAACACACAAAAAACAAGCTAAACTGTATAGTTTTGAAATTAACAAATAAAATCATCTAATCATAATAATTAGGAATTTAAAATTTTCAAATATAGTGGTATTAATTTTTTGGACAGTTCGGAATCATAATCGGAACCGTTCTACATGGTTCGATTCCAAATCGTGAACCATACTGACAAAACAGTTATGATTCTAAATTTTCAAAATCGTGAATCAACATTTCAGTCATAGTTAGGTTTCGAACTTAATCATGAACACCCCTATCTATGTAACTGGACACTTTTTAATTAATTTCAACTATAATAATTTATTTGATATAGTAAAATTTAGCAAAGTCGTTTACTCGTTTTTATAAGTGTATTATGATTTTTAATAGTTTATGTAATTTTTTATTTAATAATGATGTCACATATATACGTAAAGGTTTTGGATCATATAAGAAAAAATGTTTAAGTGAGAAATGAGAAAATATCTCAACAATCTAATTTTAATAAATTAATTGTTGTGTTATTCTCTACAAATTTACTTACATTTAAAAATTAGCTTCCACATTCATAAATAATGGAACAAATTTAAATTTTAATCTCACCCATTGATTTTAGATACATCTATAACTTAGATTTATTCTCATTTCTCACATGTTTTATTTTTCATATGAACATTTAATTAATTTTAATTAAATTATAATTAAATTAATTATAACAATATATATGATATTTTTATATTTCATATATCATATATTTATTATTAATATTATTATTTTATTTTAATTTTATATGATCCATGAATTAATAAAAAATTATAATTAACATTTTATATAAAAAAAATTAATATTAATAATTGGAGAAGAAAAGATAGTAAAAAATATAAATATTTATATAAATTATACGTATATAGAATAATTATATATATATATAATTTTTACAATTAATACATAACTTTTGCATAAAAAAATTCAATTTTTATATATTATGTATCAAATTAAAGCTCTTGTTGAAATCTTTAATTTGAGATGCATCTTGCATATTTTTTTTGTAGACGAAATAAAATAATTTTGGGGAGAAAAAAAATTATTGAAGAGATAAATTAGAAGTAGTTATTTGATTTATATTTTAAAACTATTTAATTTGATACATGTATTATAACTACCATTAAAATTAAAATTATTTACTAAATTGTTATTCAAATTGAAGTCCATGATTCGTGTTTTATATATATATATATAGATAATGAAAATAAACTAACGTAATTAATAATGAAAATAAACTCCATCTAAATTTACTTAGAGCATCCGCAGTGGCGGGCAATTATGGGGTTGGCAAAATGGGTTTCGGTGGCATTTCTGTAATTAAATGGAACTTTTGAAGTTTGGGGTTTGGGAGATTGTTGGTAAGTAGCAGTGGGGCTTTCACACTTTGGGGTTTCGGAAACTCTACTAATCATTATAGAATGATTGAATTTGTGAAAATGATATTAATTTATTTTGTTAATTTAAATTTATAATATAAAATAAATATTTAATTTGTGAAAAACGAAAAATATAAATATTTGATTAATTTAATTAAATAAATAACATTAAAATTAAAATAACAAATTTTAGAAATTAAAATTTCATTATTTAAAATTGAAATACAATTGAAATACGAGAAATTGAAATGACTAGAAATTGAAATACAAGAATTGAAATACGAGAACTGAAAACACACATAATTAAAATACAACAATAAAAGCGAAAAACACACTTAATTAAAATCCCCGAATCGAGCGTAGATTTCTTCGATTAAATCATGCTCAAGCATGTCGTGAAGGTGTATGAAGAATGAAATGAAATGTGGTATTTATAGATGAATTTTAAAAAATAAAAAATAAAAAAACGAAAAAAAAAATTAAAATAGGTGGGGCGCGCGCCCCAAGGAGCTGCAGCGGTGAACCCGCGCGGAGTCGCGCGCCCCTGCGCCCGTCTCGCAAGTGCCATCCCGACAGCGCGCCCGACACCCCTGCAGTGGGAGTATCACGCCCGGGCGCGCGCCATTCCCTTTCCCGAAGCTGCCCGCAGGCACGCGCCCGGTGGCCGCTGCGGATGTGTTCAACACATCCTATCACCAACTGCAATTACAGTACATTTTTAGCTTTAATAATCTATCATGTTTTCTTTCTCTTCAGATTTGTTCAAAGTACAGTGGTCATTTAATTGTAATTCTAGATCTAGATGATATGGGACAAAATATTACTTTTCGTTCCAAGAAAATATTAATCATTTTGAGTTATATTAAATAAAGTTTTAATTGAATTTTGTATATAAAATAAAGTTATTTATTTATCAAAATGAGTAAAAAAATCTAATAATAAATTTGTAAACTTAATAAAAACACAACCTGTATAATAATTCATGTGATGGAGGAAGTATTATTAATTTTGTTACGCAGTGGGCAATAGTAGAGGAGCACTATTTCTTTTGATGAGCAAATAAATTAATTCCATTATTTGGGCCAAGCCCAAAAGCCTATTCAGAATAGATTCCCAACTCATGAGTAACAGTGTTTTAAACTAGATTCATCATCAACATTCCATATACTCATTTCTTTTTTAAAATAAGATACCCAAACTGCAACACACACACACTGATACACATTCAGAATTCATGGAAGTTTGGCCGAATTTAACAAATCTTTTTCTAATAGGTTTACTATTATACTAATAATAGTAGTAGCATTTTTCTCCAAAACATTTTAAAGTGGGTTCAATAAATTAGAAGTAGGTTTCACTGTTTCATTTTATACATTAAAGAAATTGAATGCAAAGTGCTACTTAAACTTCCAATTTACAAAAGGATCTCATTTCATACTAAGTACGTATTTCGTCGAATTATATATATACATGTGTCCTATATAAATTACTGATGCAATTTATAATGTTGTACTTACTCATTTACTGGATCACATGAAACTATACCTAACTCTGTATTTATATATAAAATATATATATATAATAATGTACGTACTGTCTGAAACTGAAATATTATTGTATGGTTTGGCAAATCACAACCTACCCCAATTTGCCATCCATTCTTGACACTTCAAATCATTCACGAGTTTTGAAATGGAGCTGAGTTGAGTAGAGTCGAGTTGAGAGTTGAGAGCATAAATTAAAATACTAAAAAGGAGAAGGCAAACAAGTACGAGAGTAGGGTATGATCGATGTGTAAAGCAAAATTCAAACTTTGGTTGCATAAAAATACTCAATTCAATGACTTTACAAAAATAAAAAAATATTTTTTTAAAAAAAAGGAGTTTTAATTGTAGTGATGAAAGAAATAAGAATTGACTAAAATAGTAGATCCATATAGACATAATTGCCACTGCTGCACCCAACAATCGCTGCTCATACACACATTCTCTCTGCCTTCTATTTTATTACAAGACAAAACCCCAGCAATAATACTAATTCCACAATTTGTTTCCTGTTTCAGAATCTGACATTTGAATTGTGACTATCAAAACTTCTGAAACCCCCCCATTTTTTTGACAAAGCAAATTATTACATTATCGTATAATTGAAAGTTTTAAACTGCAGCCGTCATGAGAAATGAGTTGTAAAGGGAAATTAAGAAAAGAGTATGCTTTGATTTTGTGTGCTTTAATTAATGCCATTGTTAAGATCCGCGTGCCTAAAGATTGATTTTTAATTTCTTGAAAATTTATAAGTAGAGAGAAACGAGGACTTTTTTTATTTCGAGATACGAGAAATTTTAAACGTTATTTCCGGCATCAAAGAAGATTTGCTTCGCTTTTTCATTAATTTCCTCTATTTATGCAATTAATATGTACGTACTTTTTATATTCATACACTGTAACGACAAACACCTACAAATTATTTTTTATACCGTAGTAGCATAGAAGAATAATATTTCAAAATATATTTTATTTTAGTAAATATATTAACTGTCCTATACAAATATAATACTCTTTACATTCCACTTATAATGACACAATTTCCTTTTTTATTTATCCCTTTAATCTTGACACATTATCAAAAAAAGGTTGATTTTAATCTAAATAATTAGAGTATAATTTTGTTAACTTATATTTAATTAATTAAAATATGAAAGTTTGAATCTATAATTAAATATCTAAAATATTTAATTTATATAAATTTTAAAAAATATTTAGTATTTCATACTTAAAATCCTTTTTATTAAACTCCGTGCTCGAAAAAAAAATGTTATAAATGTGAATGTGGGAGTACTAGTTATTTGTTAGTAGTTTGTTGAATAAGACAGTGAATTGGGTGACTGCTCTACACATTATCTTTAACCACACAATATAATCAAGCTACTATATAATATGATCTTCTTTTAATTATTATTAATTAATTATGTTTCCTCGTTTAAGAAATGCAAATTTTTTTTTTTGTTCTTGGTCCAAAAATGAACCATTTGTTTTTATTGGAAAACAAGAAGACTGCATCAATATTTAGATCACTTTTTGTTGTACTATATCGAAATATTATCCTCACCATCTATATATGAAATTTTTACTTATATTAACTCTGGCAAACGTCTTCTATTTCGAAATTAAAGAAAATGTACAACTTTCTCATCATGATTTCTGCAAGATTGGTTTTCTCTACTTCTCATTCGGTCATAAAAAGATAAAACCAAATCGACAATGCACCATTAAACTTATATAGTAATTAACTAGTAAATGACAAACCTTTGGAAAAGGAAAAACGTAACAAAAATAAAGAAAAAGCAAGATGCTGACCTGACCATATACAACCAACACTCACAAGTCACAACTCCCTTTTGCTTGCTCTTCTTTTAAAGAGATAAATTTAGTCTAAAGCTTGTCGGTTCTCCCTTTCTTTACAATTCCTTGCCATCTCTTATCTAGGAAAGAATTCCCCAAATCCATGGCATTGCTAACCTATGATCATCCAATCATTACGACTCATTTTGTTTTTAAATATATCACAGTTTAAGAGGAAATCATTATACTGATGATGACTTTAGTTACAAATATCTTAGATATGTGTATCCATGGAACTGATGTTTTCTAATGAGTTTTCGATATTTTAAGGTTTTTGACGTGAATGTTAGTTAGGATACCTGATGAGTAAGAAAAGAAAACTCAACTCAACTCTAACTCAACTCAAGTAGTAAGCACCACATTGTACCTTGTATGTGATAATCAAGATAATGATAAAAGAATTGAACTTGGAATTCTAGAAACTCAATCATCATTCATCACTCCATGTTTGATTCCTAATTATTAATAATAATAATAGCCCGCCCCATTAATTTACGTGTTCCATCATTATTCGTTCAAGCCCCTGCCCTCAGATCATGCCTAATCATTGCAATTTCTTGTTTGTATTTGTCTTCAAATACTCTCACTCAAATGGAATAGCAATTCCAGGCAAACTGTGCAGCACACAAGCTGTTTGATAAAATTCCTCAATAATAAAAAAACAAAACAAACGAACAAACTGCAGCAATGGCCCATGGCTTCCATTGATAAGTTAAGAAAGCAGTAAGAAGAAGCCGGCCAATTAACATATTCACAAACTATACCGTTCCCACCACTCCATTCTTTACTATTCTCATTACATGTAATGCAACTATTATACCTCCACCACCAACCACTATCCCTCTAATTCTCCCCATTACAAAAAAATAGAAGCTCAAGAACCCCAATTTCCTTCTTAAAAAGCACTAATTAACTAACACCACAACTCGGTACTGGGATTCTTGATTCTTACAAGTACAGTAAAAATAAAGATTCAGACTCTGAGCAAGTAAATGCTGAGCTCGGGACCTCCATTTCCATCTGGATTCATCATGTAGAAAGCTTCGGAATCTTTGGACCCCACAACTCTCTCAAACTTTGCTCTCATGTACATCATCTCGCCGTCGGAATCGGCGGCGGCGGCGGCGCGTGGCAGTACGCCCGCACCCATGGAAATGGGGCCAATGGCGTTGAGCACCTTCCACTCCTCGGGTCCGCACTCGCGGCGCATGGCGTAGCCGCATTTCTTGCCATTGCAGTAGGTGCGCCAAACGGGCTCTTCTAGAAGCTTCGCCCCCTTCTTCTCGGCCCGCTTATCGCACTCGAGGGCGATCCTGACGAGCCCGGAGGCCATCTCCTTCACCAGGACGCTAGTGGGCGTAGCTAGCTCCACCAGAAAGGCCGGGCTCTGCTTGAAGTCCTCTTGGAACGCGAAGTGCACGTGGCCGCGCCGCTGCCCGAAGAGGGTGCCCACCACCCGGGCCCCCAGGCCCGAAGAGAACGGCGTGCGGGCCCGGCCAAGAGCGAGGGCCGAACGCAGCTTCGCGATTGCTAAAACTGATATCTTTTTCCGAGCAGTTTTTGCAGCGACGGGCTGCTGCATTGGGAAAATCTTGTGGTCTTGGGATTTGGAGGTGAAGCTCAAGATTTCTTCCATTTCGCTGTCTTCTTCTTCCTCTTGTTCCTCTGCGCCCTTCTTTTTCCAATGGAAGTATCTACGTGAGAATGAGAAGGAGTCGTGAGGGTTTTTAGCCATGATTGCCTTCATCTAGTGAGAGAAAAGAAAAGCAGTAAAGCAGGAAATCAAAAGGAATAAATTAAAGGGAAAGAGGGCTTCTTTTTGTCTTGAAAGATAGCTAGAAACACAATGTGTTGAAAAAGAAGCAAAGGTTTGCGACTGCAAGAATGTGTTTGATGATGATGATCTAATATAATTTCTGGTTATATATAATGTATATTATTTTTGTATGGTGGGGTGAAATTGTGCTGATGATGGAGTGTGACAGGGAGAATTCTGACAAAAAGAAGGTGATCAGCCCCACCAAACTGAATCAAGAAAGCATGAGAAAACGAGAATATGTATTCAGACAACAAAACATACACACACACTACACGGCACACAGTGTGAAATTAGTCAAGTGTAGTAAAAAAATGACTATAACTGTAACTATGACTAGTAATTAAGAGATGATATAGTATTGATTAATAATGGGAATCTGAGGGGGACAAAGATAATCAATCCTGAATCGTTTAGTTGTGGCATAGAGCGAGGGGGAGAGAGAGAGAGGCCTTGACTAGTTGTAAGAAAAGGAGGAGTGGTTTGCATTGGAAACAGTTCTGGATAGGTAAAGACACACCGAACTGTACCCACATTGGACCACTAATAAACATATTTTGCCATTTCTTGATGTTGTTGCACCATCAACTGCACGCTTATTCACCACCACCAACCACCACCGTCAGCAGTCCCCGCCAGCGCTTGCTTGCCGCCACAGTTAGGACTGCCAAGCCTCTGTTTTGATCTAATAGTAGGTCTCGAATGTTTGTGTTGTGTTGCATTGGGATCTGTTACACTTGTGCCCAAACTCACTAAAGCTAATTGCTACTTGTATTTTGTATGTATGTATCCAACCCCATCATTATTGTTAAACGGAATCGAGGCTTATTGCTTTACCATAAATTAGTCAAGTTCTTCCTTTTGAGGATGAGAATTACACAAGATATTTGCATCCATTCTATTTTATTACATTCCCACCTTTCCTTTATTACCATTGTTGTTAAACGTGTTGATGATGAAATAAAAAATCGTGTTATTTGTTAAAGGTTATTTATGCTATCAACACCTATGGTATGGTACCTATACATGTATTTGAGTCGCAATTTCCCATTATTATATGATTCATATATGTTGAAACATATGATCAGATAGGTAGAACTATTTGCCGATCGATAGATTTCACTCATGACTTTTAACTATAAATTGTTGAATTTTAGTGAGAGGTATTGTCCTCAAGATAAGAAAGAAGTGATTGATATATTGTTCTACACAGATATAAATACCACATGTGTGCGCATGCTGTCTCAATAATTTCATACAATGTTGGAAATTCTCGAGCTTTGATAGTTGTCAATAGTCAAAATGGTTGATTTTATAGTAAAGTATAATAGTATGTGAATTGGAAAAATTACGGACCAACTAATCATGATCTGCTACCAACGACTAGAGCTAAATCTCGCTACCTCTGACTCGTGATGCATTCTAGAGAAATCTTATAATTTAGAATTGCCACTACAAAATCTAAATGCTTTATATATATGTACCGAGCATTATGAATAAAAAAATAGCAAAGTATATTCATATTCGAGATTCAATGTCCAAACATTAGGTCTCACACCAAAATTTAGATTATTTTTTTAAATATTTTTCTTCGATTTTTATTTTTATTATCTCTTTTAATTTTGTGCCAGTACTAAGGATTTAACTCACTCAAATAGGGTATATATTTATTTTTAGTCTTTGTTGGGAAATATTTATAAGGGTTTTGATTTAGATTACAAAATTTTCCCTAAAAGATGTAATAAGTCCAAAACTGAAGTCTTAGTCTTATTTTAGAACTCACTTGTTAGGGAGTTCAGTTTACAGGTACAATCTGAAGGTACAAAACAAAGATTCAAGTCAGTAACTGATGTTCTCTCTAGAACACAGTTCATGTCCCAAAACTAAAGGATCATGCCCTGAAGCATGGCCTGAAGTTTTGAAGTTGAAACCAACATGAAACATGGGTTCCTTGCCACTAAAGTTCACTCGAAAGCTCTGCACCTGAAGTTTTCTATGAAGTTTACCACTGAGTTCCAAGCTACTCTATAGGAATTATCACTTTTGGAAAAGATCTCAGTAGGTGAAACTCAATCTTGTTGCAGACACCAAAAATGGCAAAAAGGACAATATCTCCAATGAGAATAACTCAAATGGTGTTCTATCTCACAACGGACATATTCTATGAGAGACCTATATATATCCCGCTACTTCAAACGCTTCAATATATCGGTTACCCTGCATTTAAACTCTCAATCACTATTTCGCTCTCAACCTCCATAGCTCTCAAGCTCAAGAACACTCCAAGCACTACAAAAAAACCTTAAACTGGCGACGGACTCCAACGAGTTGGGTTAACGACGGACTGGCGACGGACTAACGACCATTTTTTGGCGCGTATGATGGCGCCAAACTTAACGACGGACTAGACGACGGACCAGTCCGTCGTTAGTTATTAATTTTTTTATTATTATTTTTAATGCTGACGACGGACTGGTCCGTCGTCCAGCCCTTTAAATCGGTCATCCATCTCCTTTCGCGAAAAACAGCCGCTGCAACACAAATCCTCCCCCACCGGCGAATTTTCAGGCAATCTTGAGTTCCCACCGTTGTAATACTCCAATGTAAGTCGAATCTTTCCATTTTCGTTCCCCTCTTTCTATTTCTATCCTTTTTTTTAAATCTGGCCCCTGTTTTGAAGCTCCGGTCGCTGCCGCCCCTTCCCCACCCTGCTCCGGCCGCTGCCGCCTCTCCCGACGCCGCCCGACGCCCTCCCCGTCGCTGCCCAGCTTTCTGCAGGTTTACATTCCAGTTTTTTTTTTTAATTATTATTTTGTTAATGCTATAATTTCTTTTGTTAATGGTATGTTATTGGTATGTTAATTGTATGTTATTTTTGTTAATTGTATG
>JAPKLX010000021.1:638237-704134 GCA_026898415.1 Leonotis leonurus
TAGTGGTGTGTGCATAAAAGCGGGTAACTATGGGGACTCGAGTCAGACGGATTTTTATGGACAATTAGTCGAAGTGTGCGAGCTCACATACCCAGGATTACACAATAAGAAGGTCGTTCTGTTCAAGTGTGACTGGTTCGACACCTCTCCGGCCGGTACAAGGGTTGATACACAGTTCAAATTAGTGTCAGTAAATCATACGCGCAGACTTAGAAAATATGAACCATTTGTAGCCATTCAAGCTACACAAGTGTATTACTGTTCATATCCGAGTATGAACCAACAGTGTAGAGAATGGTGGGAAGCTTGTTCTATAAAGGCAAGGGCCACTATCGATGAGTCTCGAGCAGATGTGTCTACGTTGGAGTCACCGTTTTAGGAGGATGATGACGCTCATGTGGTAACTACTGTAGATGTAGATGATATTACATCAGTTCACCGAGACGGTGCACATGTAGAAATTGAAGATGATGATGACCACGTGGACTCTGATAATGTCCTCGAAACAGAAGAAGAAGATGACGAGGATGATGAATATCAAGAGGATGAAGCTTCAGATGACGAAGAAGAAGATGAGGATGAGGAGGATGACTATGAAGATGAGGATGAGGAAGATGAAAATGATAACGATGAAGAGGACGAAGATTAACACTTTGTGTAGAAAACTTAACACATTCAAATATTACATTATTAATTATGAATGTAACTTGTAATTATATGTTCAATATAAACCTTCTACGTATACCTGATATGTCTATCATGAATCTTATTTATCTATTTATTTTCAACATAATAGATGTCTTACAGTCGGCGAGAGGATGTGGGGACTCCTCGTGGTAGGGGTTCACGCCGATCACAACTATCCCTTGGACGGGGTAGTTCCCCGGGCTCATCGTCTGGATATGAGTCCGGGACCGGCGGTCTGAGCCACCATATTGGTGGCATACACATAGGCGGTCCGTCTTCTGGCTCTGACACTGATGGTCAGAGAGAGCGTAGACCCACAGGAGACTTTGTTCTATCTGTGAGTGAGCTGGGGTACGTAAATGCAATCACATCTTCAATTTTGACAATTATTTAATTAGTTTAAATCAAATCTAACATCAATCAATCTAAAATTACTTATGCAGGGGATTTTACCCGCATGCCGACCCGACAGATTACATTTGGGAACTATTTAAGATAGTTCCCAACCCGACTGGCTATAGTTGGAAGCTCACGCCTGAGGACGTGAGACAGCGATATTGAGAGGAGTTTAAGGTTCGAAAATTTACTAAAACTTTCAAATTCATTCTTAATTATAACTTATAACTACAATTTCTAACATACATTTTCAATGCTAGAAATAATTTACTTGGGAACCGGCACTCGATGCACGGATTCGGGAGCTATGGTATAATAAGATCCGGGAGAGATATAAGGATTATATCTGCGGGATTAAGAGGAGGAATGATCCGCCACCCAGAGGTGGGAAGCCTGGGTGGTGGACTGATGATGTGTGGATGGGTTGGCTTGCTTACTGGTCCCGGGATGATGTTGTGGCCAAATCCCAGGCAGCGAGGCGCAACCGGATGTCTGAGCCTCAGGGATCGGGTACTGGTCCTATCAAGCATAGGGGAGGGTCCAAGTCGGTCATGCAACGAGCTGAGGAAAAGGTAATAATATACTTTAATAATAATTATAATTATGTGGTACAATTTTAATTCATATAAACATGTTTCAATGACACAACTAAATTGTGATCTGATAATGCATAGGCCGTGAGCGGGGAGTAGCTCCGGTTGAGTGCATGTTCGACTCTTTCCTGGATGAGCATCGATACGCGGACAGGACATACACCGATCCGAAATCTGAGGCGATAGCGGTAAGTCTTAATTTCAAAAGAATATATATATATATATATATATATATATATATATATTAGGTTTTCAATATTTATAATATGTATACTAACACTTGTTTGTTTCCTGACGTCTACATGCATGCAGACTGAGGTGTTTCGCCGTGCTGACGAGGAGCGGGCTCAGCTACCCGAGGGGGACCACGATGCAGTCGACATGAACGAGCTGTATCTGGAGGTTCTTGGCGGCCCGGACAAGAAGAAGAGGATGTTCGGCACGGGAGGCGCGGCGAAGGCCCTGAGAGCATCCAGATTTGGGGACTCCTCGTCCACATCATGAGCATCCAGAGACAAGGTTGAGGAGCTACGGCGCCGAGTCGAGGAGCAGGATCGCGAGCGCCGTGAGTACCTTGCTGAGCAGCAGAGATTGGCTGAGCAGATGGCGCTCATGCAGACTCAGTATGCCGACATGATGCGCTGGATGCAGTCCCAGCAGGGAGGAGGTAGTGCACCCTTCTTTCCCTCTTATCAGCCTCCCCCGTCTGATGCCCCTCCCCAGTTTCCTCCTGATGATGATTATGATTCGTAGATATGCTACTGATACACTTTACTATTTTTTTATTATATTGTTTGTCGTGGGATGTTACCGATACATTGTTCCATTTTGTTCATTCGCGTTCATTTTGAATTTAATTTGATTGGTTCAATTTTAAATTATTGTTCAATATTGGATTATATTGTTATATGTGACACGTTTTAGGTAATGAATAATAAAAAAACAAAATTAAATATTAAAAAAAAAAAAATTTCTACCTGGCGACGGACTGCAGTCCGTCGCCAGGTCAACGGTCAACACTATCTGGCGACGGACTGCAGTCCGTCGCCACTAACGACGGATTTAATCTGTCGTTAGATCTCCGGTGCCGTCGACGGCCATCGGGAGACTCTGACGATGGATTTTCAGTCCGTCGTCCCTAACTACGGAAAAATTCCGTCGTCAGTCCGTCGTTAGCTAACGTCGGACTGTATTTTTCATCGTCCGGTGGGCTAACGACGAGCGAAATACAGACGGAAAAATTCCGTCGCTAGTCCGTCGCTAGCCTCCCGGGACGACGGATTTCTTCAGCTAGCGACGGAATTTTCCGTCGCCAGGAGAGCTTTTTTTTGTTGTGAAGCTTTCAGATTTACAGTTTATCTGTGTTCTTAGTATTGAATCAGTTTGTAACCGAAGAATAGCTTTAGTCTAGATTAAATTCGAAGCTAGAAGTGATCAGACTTTACTGTCCATCTAATCCTTTAGGATTGATCACTGTAAGACAAATCTTCATTTACTTGGAAACCCTCGACTAACATCGAGTACACGTGGACGTATGAGTTTTTATCTCCGAACCACGCAAACCAAACCTTCGTGTCTTCGCTATTTACATTCAGTATTCTATTTATAACGATATATTGCATATTGAATACTGATTAAAAGAAAAGTGAACTTAAAGTATTAAATTTTCTGAACAAACGAATAAGCTTTTAAAACCACCACTTCCGCACGTACATTTTAGATATTAGTCCATCAGTCCAATACTAAATGTAGACAGAAGGATTGGTATCTAAAGTAATCTACTCTAACTGAAATTACCTCCCTTCAGTTTAAGGAGTTCACTGACAAGCTTTTAATTTGAAAAGTCAAAAACTGATGTATTCCCCCTTATACACTCAGTATACTCGTTTCGGGGCCAACAGTCTTTAGCATCACATATAATTAATTTTAATTAGATTAAAAAATTCAAAATTAGATTTCATATATTTTTAAATAAATATTAATTATGATTTATTATATTATTAAAAATTTTGTAATTTTAATAAATTTGTATTAAAATAATTAATTTAATTATGAGATATAGAGGGTATAAAAAAAAGAAAGATCGATAAAATAGAGCATTGTTGCATTCAATTAAACATGTTGACTAAAGACTTGGTCAAGTCTATAATATAAACTGGATATTTTTGGAACCAACATACTAAACATAAGAACTTAATCATGTCCAACTCCATGCTGAAAAATGTTGTATACTTAGTTTTCAAATCAGAAATGTGATCAGTGAAACAAGAGAAATTGCCGAATCAGGTGATATAATTAGGCTCATGTCTGTAAGTGGACCAAAATATATAAGCCCAATTAAAATGCTTGTGAGCCCAACAAAGAAAATTGATGTGAAAGAAATTGCATGACATATTTGCATTTTGGTGGTTGGTAAAACAGTCTCTATACTTCAAAGTTTGCTATATGTATCGAATCAATAATAATATTTTCAAATGCCACCATCACTCAAATCAACTGCCGAGTTAAAAGATGCATGTTTTAATAAAATGGAGGGAGTGTAATATACTTGCGCTCCCCAAAGCTTTTATTTAGTGTAAAACATGGTAGACTATATATGTAAATATCCGTATGCATGCATGAAAGAATGAATTAATATAAAAATCTAAATTTATAATTATTCTATTGATTGATATATGAATATCTTAATTAAGAAAAAACCATGAATATCATTAAAGTTGATTGTTTTAATCCCTTTAAATCATCTAAAATTTCACTAATAAATACTTGATATAATATTTAAAATTTACTAGATTAAATATCCAAAACTATTAATATATAATATTTAAATCGAATATATATACTACCTAAAATAATTATAGAATTAAAAAAATAACTCACTATGTCAAGATATATTAGGTTTTCTTAGCTTTTTCCTATCAATTAATTGATGCCATTAATTTATGTCTTTGTACCATGCACATACATTTATATTCATCCAAAGAAAATTCCGAGAAATGAAATTAACGCAGAAAATAAAATTGACATTGAATAAAATGCATGCCCAGTACCTCTAATTTACACAATTAATTAATACAGTGATTCACAAATAATGAAATATTAAATGACACTCTTCACGTAAATAAATTCAAATACCAAAGTGCAAAAACTATCTATTAAATTATATGACTATCGTGCATCTTTAAATATAAGAAACATAAACAACGTACTCCAAAACCCCATAATTCAGGAGTGGATCATACGAATAAGTGTCTGAAATGGAAAACCCACGTGCCATCCGAAATAAACCGGTTCCACCCACTACAGGCATCTCCCGGTTCCTCGTACCCATCGGGTTTCTGCCCGTGATGCAGAGCGTGCTGCCATTGAATCGCCCGGCCGTTAACACAATATTAAGTTTCATCGCGAGAGCCGGTTCGTGGAGGTCCGCCGATGTAACGATCCCTTGAGCCCGCCCTACTTTCATCGAATTCGGGTCGGGCTCAGCTGTTATCAAGTTATCAAAAACCCTAATTTGACCGAATGAAGTAGGTGAATGGGGCGTGACATCGGCCCGCGCCACCTCCCAAACGGTGGCGTTGGGCCCGTCTAGCTTGTCTTGGACAAATAAACGGAGTTTTGCAAATTTTTCTTTACGTTGAGAGATGTTTCTGAACCAGTTTTCTGCCTCTTTTGCTTCTTTACTTGAGATTGCGTGTGTGTTTGCTATTAGCAATGAAGAAAGAATTATAAATGTGCAAAGCTTTTCCATTTCTCTCTCTCTCTCTCTAAGGATTGTCAAATGATTAATTTTAGACAAATGAAGTGTTGATTGTACGTTAATATAAGGGGATATGTGTAGTATTGAAGTCGAAAAGGGTTTAAAAAAACAATCAAATTAAGGTCTTATCGCGTGGCCTGCAGGCTGAAACTTGCATGAAAACATTCGATTTCTGTTGTTTTCTTTTCATTTAAATTTGTCTGATAATGTCTTATATGGACATATGGATTAAAGGAAGGATGCTTGAAAAAATCTTATTTGAAAAATATAATAAAAACAGCTGGTAAATGGGCTGAAGAAATTGGAAGCTACATGATGCGCTGGCAGTGATAAAGTCAATTAAATGTAGAATAACAAGGATTCGCAAGAGTTCGAGATAATACAGGGTCTTTTTAATTTTCTCCTTCCTACCAACTCCTTAATTAATCTAAGGATCACTGAAATATATTATAGATGTAATATCTATGTTTTAATTTATTCAAATGCTATTCCATTCTTCCTACTCTAGCTATTTGATTCATTATTGTATGTTCGACATGAATATTAAATATAACAACTATAAAAAGATCGAAAGTATGAATATTAAATATAAAAAATAGTAAAAAGATAGAAAGAATGTAGGTGTTACAATTTTTGGAAAACTATTTGTTTCAAATTTTGATAAAAAAGAAAGTAAGATAAATTTATTGCAAATCAGTACTGCTATCAATTTGCTGTCGTTCGAAATGTAAAAAGGTTTGAATATTTAATTGCTGCTAACCGTGAGTGAGAATTCGGCATTCAAACTAATTAACAATTAAGTTCAAATTGTAATGCGACTAGGTCAAATATAAATTAAAAGTTGTTTTCTGTTTTTTATTTTATTTTATTTATTTTTTATGTACATTAAAATATTTAATTGTAAAACAAATTATTATATATAACATACTTTTACAATATTTTTACATTTTAACATGTTGTTTAAAACTTTTTACAATAAATTAGCAACTATATAACTTTCACAATTTTAATCCGATTTTTTAAATTTATTAGATAAATCATGAACTAGTATATATTTTTATTTTTTTTTTGCAATTTAAACCCGTACTTTGTCAGCGTTAGAAATATAATATGGATTTTTTACATTGTGATATTCTCTATAATTTAAGAATTGATAATTACATCATTTTCAGAGGTTGACTTTAAAAAAGTAACTCATACAGTACAAATTATGAGTGTGTATAGTTTGTAATTTATTTGCAAAATTTTAAATATCGACTCAAAATTAAAAAAGATGTGTAGTTCTTGATTTATTGTAAAAAAAATAATTTATAAATCGTATTAAAATATAAAAATAAGATATAGTTCGTTATTTATTTACACATTAAATTGGATGTCCAAGTCCAACTTATAATCGTGCATTCTAAATTTCTAGTCATGTCTTTTTTGGCAATGATGAACAAAATTGTGTTTCTATAATGATACTATTTCGTTTATGGGACAAGAATTAGTGTAATAACTCCATAAATTTGGAAAAATTACATGTAAATGTAATGTACTACTTCTAGATATTGATTAAGGAAGTTTAAAACTGTTTTTGCCTACCTAGCACAGTCCGATTAAAAAAGCTTGACGGTCCATATCAATAAAACTTATTGATTGGTGTCCCACTAAATTTATTCAAACCCTTTAAAATATGTTTTGATATATTTTGTGTCGAATGATTTGCATTCTAATTAATTTATTAGTTTTAATTGAATGTATTTATCTATCAAAAAAATAACAATAATTTCGTATACAAATCAAAATAATATAAGAATATAAATTAAAGAAACGATAAAATTTAAGAATTTAGCAAGAGCAAAATATTTACAACCAAGAAAAGAGCCGTAGTAGAAGTAGCATAAGGCATTACTGAATACATTAAAACACTAGTTAGTACTCTCTCATTTAATCCGCTCAATATTTGTGAATTCGATATTCTGATAATCAATTAAAACGAAATAGCCAGCGTTTTTAATTTGTGCTAAAACTCAAAGGTAAAAAAGGATGAAATCCATCTCTTGTCATAGCTTGCATTGCAACGGCTGAGGAAGTTGGTTCCAATCCTACCAATCATGGCCACAACGTTTTGTATTTCTTGGCCTCGTTTTGGTTCATGTTTAAAAAGAATACTAAATATTTTATGGGGTAATAATACGTAAAATTACCCACTTTCATAAAATAAAAATAAAAAATACTCACTTTTTACAATAACATGATGAATTTCATCATGTGCTCATGTTATTCAAGTTATTTTAAATTTGAATAACATGAACACATGATCAATTTCATCATGCTATTGTAAAAAGAGAGTATTTTTTATTTTTTATTTTTAAGTGGGTATTTTTTATTTTTTACTTATCAAAATGGGTATTTTAGCATTTGCCCATATTTTATTTTTAATACATTTAATTTCCTTGTACATTCATATGAATACCTTATTTCACTCAACAATATAAATACAAGAAAGTGAACTTGACCAATTCCACACATCTTCTGGACTTAATTAACATTGGGACAAAAGGAAACATTTGATCGAACACATCTCCGCCGCATAAACATTTACTTTAATTATAAGATTTTTGTAAAGTTTCACAAACTAACTATTTTTATATGTTATTTCAAAAATATTATTCGATATATTGCCAATCATGTTTTGTGGTGTAGGAATTAAATGGGCCCAAAATATAATAGCCCAAAACTTAATAAGCCCACTTTACAACTAATGGGTGTAGTTTAGCAATTGAGGGCAGAGGCTTAATTGTAGAGCAGCAAACGAAACAGAAAGAAGAAAAAGGGAAAAGGAGTGTGCGTGATTGCTGCTGCGACAAGCGCAAGAGAGAAAATAAGGTGAGAGAAAAACGAGAGAGCTGTGAGGGTTGGAAAACAAGAGAGTAACGACGGAGAAATTGTATAAGTAAGAAGATTTCTTTTCTTCGGTTAAATTGGTGTATTTCATTTATGAGCTTGCGATTTGTGCAAAACGTAGGATTATTTATTTTAGTGGATATCTTGTTCCTTCCGTGGATGTAGGCATTGCAGAACCACGTAAATCGTTTGTGCTCATTTTTATTTACTTGTCTTTTGCTAATTACTTGTTGGTGAAATCAAAGTTTAAGCTTGATTATTGCATATTTCTTTTCGGTGCTTTGCTTCCGCATGGAAATAGGTAGTATGAATTTGTGTTCATTTACCTAATGATTGGTATCATAGCTTTATATCAAATTTGAAGTGGTTAAGCTTAATTTGAGGTGATTAGGGCTAGGTATCTTGTGGGTGCACACAAGGTATTTGCTAAAATTCTTAAGAGAGATTTTGCTAGTGAAACAAGGGGAAAATGACATCTACCTACCACGGTTAAAGCAGAGAAATATGAGATACCTAAGTTCAATGGAAAAAATGATTTTTCCCATTGGAGAATGCAAATGAAAATTTTTCTTATATCACAAAAGTTGGATAAAGTTTTGGTGGGTAAAGATAAGAAACCTACGTATATGTCGGATGACGATTGGGAGGAGCTAGATCTTGAAGCACGGGCGTCTATCATCCTATGCCTTGAAAGTGATGTTGCTTTCTTGGTTGATAGTAAGGTCAAAGTTGGAGGCAAATTTCATGGCTAAATCTCTAACTAACAAAATCTACATGAAGTGTCCAAATTGTACACAAGATGGAGGAAGGTACATCAATTCGGGAGCATATAAACAGATTTGATAGATGCATATCAGATTTGAAAAACATAGACGTGAAGGTAGAAGATGAGGATCAAGCTCTTCTACTACTTCTCTCATTACTAAGGTTTTATGAGAATCTTTTTAAAACATTCATGCTTGTTGGTGACAATCTAACGATGGATGAGACGAGAACATCACTCCTTTTTGATGAACTTCGAAAGATTGCAACTAGCGGTATAACTAGTGGTAACAATGAGCAAACACAATGATTGTTTACAAGGAGTAGCGGAAATGAACGAGGAAAAGACAAGGGAGGAAAGTCTAGATCAAAATCTAGATCTCTTGCTGAGAGACCATGTTTCAAATGCGGGGAGCTCGGACATTTTAAAGCAAACTGTCTGAACAAGAAAGCAACTTGGAAGAAGAACAAAGGTGGCAAGAACAACAACAACAACGAGAAGGTTCAAGTAAAGCAAGAGGCGGGTTTTCCCTCAGAAGAAGGGAACAAAAAATAATGATTGTTATTTTGTCTCATATGAAGATGAAATTTCCGATAATTGGATTCTTGATTCGGGTTGCTCTTACCATATCTGTCCAAATAGGAAGCGGTTTATTACCTATAGAAATAGTGATGGTGGAACCGTGTTGATGGGTAATAACCATTCTTGTAAAACAGTGGGGCTTGATTCAATTAGAATTAGAATGCATGATAGAGTGATTCGAACTTTGATGGATGTGCGATATGTTCCTGAATTGCGAAAAAATCTTATCTCAGTTGGTGCCTTAGACTCGGGTGTATGTAAGATAATTACATTGAATGATGTAACGAAGGTTGTTCGAGGTTCATTAGTTGTGATGAAAGGAATCCGTCAAGGAAACATTTATGTTCTTTCGGGAACAACTGTGACGGGAAGTGCATCAATTGGATAAAAGTGGTGACGACCCATCTAAGCACACTTGGTTATGGCATAGGCGACTTGGACATATGTCAGAGAAGGTTTTAGATCTGCTTGAAAAAAAGGTTTGCTAAAGAATTTGAAAAAGTCTTACATAAATTTTTGCAAGCATTGCGTGTGCGGTAAAGCATACCGAATTCAATTCAAAGCTAGCACACACAGAAGTAGATCCATTCTAGACGTACACATTGACTATGAGAGCCAAATAAAAAACCTTGTGAGCAAGACATAGTTACACTAACTTATGGAGAAATGGATCATGTGTTTGTTATTGACTATTCCTATTTAAACATGTTATAAATTTGTAATTGTGTCTGAAAGTGTACCTCAACCAATTGCACAATGTTGACTCAATAAACTTTCGGTGACAACCAAACAACACCTTTAAAACGAACTAGTAACATGAGCAAAACTCTACTAAACCAAGTATTGTTTAGAAAGGAGATATCACTAAATAAGTATTGTTTACAAACGAATCTCTCAGCTCTCAACAACACTCTACTAAACTAAAAGTGAACTTTCAAGAATGACTGAAAGCTACACTTGCACACACTAGCTCACAACAAGGTTTTGTCAAAAGCCAATATTTTATTTCTTATCTCGCGCACCCTACTCGTTGCTCAGACTTTATATATATAGGTCTTCCAAGCTCAACTTTGGTCCAGTCCACATTTTTCAGATGTGAGCGTGAGAATAATTGATTCCGTTTGTTACTTCAACATGTTTCTTGATATTTCTCAACTACCCTCCAACTAAACTTCACGCATTGAGGATTTTGTTTGTCACCTCACCATGCTTCCTGATTTTTCTCAACCACTCTCCACTTTTCATCTCAACAAACTCTATGTGTTGTGCACCAATTCAAAAGAGCTTTTGTCTATTTCTCCTCTACATGACTCATACTCAGCCATCAGCTATATAGCCACGTCACCGCCTCTGAAGTCCTCCATATCATCATTTCTGCAATACATACGTGGAGAAGAGAAAAACAATTGTTTAAACAACGGCGGGAACAATGATTAATAGACTTATTTTAACTCTATCAGCGTCAAAGGTACTACGACACATCAAGCATCCATTGACAAATCGAAACTCTTGAAAGTGGAACTCACAGTCCTTACTATTAATTAATCACAATTTATCGATAGACCTATAAATTAAACTAGCACGATTAATTGTGATTAATTACAACTTCAGCGATCAGATCATACATATCTAAAATTGCTAGTTGACATATATATCAACAAATTTCATCTTTGTTTGGAAACCACAATGCACAATCTCACGATTTAACCGAGTTAGAAAATTAGGGGGAAGAGATGAGAAAGCAAGCAAGCTCAAGTGCTGCAATTGGTTGTCGAGATCATGCACGCAATTCGAACAAATCAAGATTGAAGGTGGTACACTAGACACGATAATTGAGGTTGAATATTTCAATATTATATTATTATTTTCTACTCTCTCCGTCCCATTAAACTTAACATCTTTTTTTTTCCGGCATGATTATTAAGGAGAGTGTATAAAGTAGTGTAAGAGTAATAAAAGTGGTAGGGTCCACATTTTTCTGAAGAGAAAATATTTTCTATTTTTAAAATGTACAAAGTTTAATGGAACGTTATTCAATAAGGAAATTATATCAAACTTAGTAGGACGGAGGGAGTATATAACAATATTTCGTTATATATAATTGCAAATTCATGTAGATACATAACAAGTTTTTATAAAATTATTATAATTAAAAACACGTGTATATATATATAACAATTTTAACAATAAACCATTATATCTATACTAATATCTATATCTAAATTTCTAGTAATGAAATTATAAATCATGATAATGATGATGGGATGAACTTGTATATCATTCCTATTTTTGTAAGCGCTAAATCAATATAATTTCAAATTATATAGAAGGTATTTGATTAAATTTATTACAAGATCTTGAGAATTATCAAAGTGTTCGGATAATCAAACTCATAAGATTTAGAATGTTTGACATATGTATTTTCTATATATAATCATAGAAATGATGATGTAAGCTAAAAAATGTTTAAAATAAAATTTTGTTTTAACTACATTATTTCAGAATAAAAAAATACTTTTCATATTATCTATAGTTTTTTTGAAATAAAAAAAATTAATTCAACTACATATTTTAGAAATAAAAAAGAAACTTGTTATGTTTTATATAGAATATTAAAATATAAAAGAGTTAATTGCCTTAAAATTCAAAAACTTTCATCAAACTTGGTTACTTTTTAATTTAGCCAATAAATATATAAATTTAAATGTTTGTTTGATTTTTTCCATACTTTTCAATTTGACAAATAAATACATAAATTTATAATTTTTTCTTATTTTCTCCATGACGACCTTTTACGATCAAGTTTAAATTGATGTACAATATAAAGTCTTATTTTTATATATATGTTAATATAAGTCAAAAACAAAAATGTTATATTCTTAATCAGCTTAAACTTGATCAAAAAAGGTCGTCATCAGAAAAATAAGAAAAAATTATAAGTTAATGTATTTATTGGTCAAATTGAAAAGTCATGGAAAAATTAAAAAAAAATTTCAAATTTATATATTTATTAGCAAAATTAAAAGGTCATGGAAAAAAAACTAAATTTGATGAATTTTTTTAAATTTTGAGACAATTAATCCAATATAGAAAGTAAAATTTTGAATTAAGATTTTAGATCTAAATTAGGATGCAGCAACTTAACTTTTAAAGAATTTATAAGGTTTTGCAATTTATAAATGCTTTCTAAAAGCTTAATTTATCAAAGTCATTCCCCACCACATGTTAACCCCCTCTATATATAAGTAACAAAAATGTATTCAAATGTATCTATTACTCACTCTCTCCCTCCATAATAAGTGTATTATGGAGGAGTGAACACGAATTTTAAGAAAAATTATGATATTATTTGATAATTTGGTAAATATTAAGATGTGATGTAATGTATTATGTTGAAAAATATGTGGGTTTATATATTAAAGGGGAAACAAAACACTTTTTGTAGACTACCCGTTTAAATAATAATAATACACTTATTATGGACGAAGTACAGGGTGTAATATATATATAACACATGTCTAGGGGTGTAATCGAACCGAACTGAACCGAATACTAAGTTCGAGTTCGACTCGTTTAAAAATTTGAAGGCTCGAGTTCAGTTCGAGTTCAAAAAACCAGAGAAACAAAAATGGAGCTCGAGTTCGGTTCGTTAATTATTCGATTTAATAGTAAATTCGAACCCGAGTTCAAACTTGATTTGAGTTCATTAAATATTCGAGTTCGATTTCGTTAAAAAACTAATTTATTAAATTATTTAATTTATATATATATTTATATTAATTTGATAAGTTTGTGAACTAGTTCATATATAAAGTTCGTGAACTATTTGAAGTTCGGCTCGTTTTTAAAGTTCGTGAACAAGCTCGTTAACAAAGCTCGTGAACTATTCGAAGTTTGGTTCGCTAAATTGTATTCGAATATGTTCGTGAACTTTTCGAACCGAATACCTTTAGCCTTGAGTTCGGCTCGAAAAATTATTAGAGCTCGGTTTGAGGCTCGAGTTCGGTTAGTTTAATAAATGAACGAATTTGAAACGAACTTTTATCGAGCCGAGCCACAAATAGCTTGGTTCGCTTACACTCCTACACATGTCTAACAACCGGTTTTCACTTTTTTTTTTTTTTTTTTTTTTCTTTTAATAGTACTTTTTATGTCATTCACATATATCCACGTACGTAATTTGTTATAAAAATGGAAAAACGAGAATTTCTTTTTTCTCTGTACATGATCTTTGTGAAAAAGATAAGGTAAGATCTCGAATACATGTCAAAATCGGACAATATATTTTTTATAATTAACTAATATTCCTAAAACATAAGTAACGCAGACACATCAATTAAAAATATCTTCCACAGCCATCTTTTCCAGAAAACATCAACTTGAAGTCCATAGACATATAGTGTCCTATTAAACTTAATTCCTAAGTTGGAAATTCGAAGTTAATCAAAATTTAAGATAACGTTAAGCTTTATTCATGTCCATTAAAGATTTTGAGAATAATTAATACCTTCAATAACCCCAACAAATTAATAATATATGTACGCGGCCGTAACATTTCTTCAATCGAACATATATATTAATATGTAGATCTATGTATAATAAACCATCTACGATTTAAATGAAGTTATTCCTCACTTTCAATCTGTAACTCGATAGAAATCATGCAAGCTGTCGCAATCGAAAAAAGGTTCTCTCTTTCTTTTTCAATTAATCCTTAATTTCAACCGACAAGCCAGACACCAAATTACTATTAACATTAGTGGATACATTCAGCACAAAATTAACGTTTATTGTTGATAAAATTTGGGGAAAGACGAGAGGACTTTATTTAAAAATTAATTATGTATTAATACGCAAATCATCAAGAATTTTGCATGGGTACTACTTAAAGTGGGAAAAAGCATTTTCGACCAATAGTAGCAAATTACATAATTAATTTAGGTGTACCTTTAACCAAAGTAATCGCCCACATGTTTTCTTCAGTGCTCAAAAAACTTTTAACTTCTTCTATGTTTTTAAATCATTTTGTGGTTGTTACTTTGCATTTGCTAATTGCTATACTGCAGCTCAAATATTTGTTACATTAAAATTTGGTCTATTTTCACTAAAAAAATTCTCACATATTTAATTAAAGTAGATGAATTTTAATGCAGACAGAAGAGATTACATTGATAATTGCTCATACGTGCATAAAATATTATTCAATGGCTTTGGCCCCTCCACCCCCACTCTATTTTCCTAGAACACGGTTTTATAACTATAGCTCACAATTCATCTTTCTTCACTAAAATTCTACTACATAACCATTTGCAACAAGTACATATATAAATTATCCATTATGATATCAATCGCATAAAATAGACGTCGTTGAAAATAAATTAGGTAGCCATATTTGTCTATTTTCATGATCAGACAGTACTGGTATGTCAAATTAGGATTTGCCGTCTGAATTCGTCACTACTATAAAGGCATTTATTAATTTATAAGTAGTCCTAACTTTATGAACTCTGTGCATATGGAGTACTTACTTTAAGTGTGCACTTACGCGATATGCTTTTAATTACCACACTTTTAATTTTTGCTTGAGTGGAACCTACTATATATTAAATTATAAACATATGTTTAATCACTATAATCAAGTATTTATGTTATGTCAACACTTAAAACCTTAATTAATTAAACAGTGTCATGTGCAAATGATATAAAAAATTCCACTAGGGTGCAATTAATGCATTATATTCTATGTTGAGTGAAATTCGATTATTATTATTATTATTATTATAGGTTCCCACTATATACTTGTTGGAAAATATTTATAAAGATTTTAATTAAAATTTTAAAACTCTCTTGAAAAATGTATTAAGTTCAAAATTGAAATCTAATCTTAGTCTTATTTTAGAACTCATATATTATGAAGTTTAGTTTACAGATACATTGATACTGAAGAACTCAAGACTGAAGTATCAAGACCAACACTGAAGTTTTCCTTACTCAGTGAGAAGCCAATACATAGACTCCTGAAGTGATGTCCTGAAGTATTTAAGTTGCAAGAAATAATTGAAGTATGAAGATCTCGTCTACTGAAGCTCTGAACTGAAGTTTAAGTCTCTAGAACCTAAGCACTGAGTTGATCAACTATTGTCTATAGGGATTTCCATTTCTGGAAAATATAGGTGAACCAAATCTTGTTGCAGACACCAAAAATGATAAAAAGGATGACGACTCCAACGGGAAGAATTTCAAATGCTACGGATGAAGCTCTCTCTCACAACGAATATATTCTTGAGAGTGTCCTATAAATAGTCCGCTACTTCTCAAACATCGGTTACCGAGCTCTTTTATGCTCAAACGCTCATATCGCTCTCAAGCTTTTTATCGCTCTCAAGCTTTCAGATCATAGAACACTTAAGCATATAATGTAATTCTTTAGTGTGTTATTAGCGATACAATTGTTACCGAATGATAGTTCTAGTCTAGCTTTGTTTTAGCTGCTAGAAGTGATCAAACTCAAGTGTATATCAAACCTTTAAGGTTGATCACTGTAAGACATTCCATTTAGTTGGAAACCTTCGACTCACATCGAGAACCGTGGACGTAGAATTTTTTATCTTCGAACCACGCAAACCAAACACTTGTGTCTTCGCTATTTACTTTCAATATTCCTTATCTTTCTAAAACGAAATATTGCATAAAATGAATATTGATTAACTGCAAAGTTGAACATTAACATTAAAATTTCTGATAAACGAGTAAGCCTTTAAAACCACCACTTCCGCACTGCAACACTTTAGATATATAGTTCATCAGTCAAATACTAAGTGTAGACTGAATGATTGCTATCTGAAGTTACTCTTTACTGAGGTTACTTTCCTTCAGATTTGGAGCTACTCACTAAAATTTATTTTAATCTGAAAATATTTTAAATTGGTGTATTCGCCTCATACACCATAATACTCCTTTGGGCACCAACAACTAACAATACTCACTTCAAGGCTACCCACACGTAACGTATTAATTGTAATTAAACCACCAACTTTCAAGAAAGAATCATATTTTGATTGTCATTTGAATAGTTTCTCCAACTTTGTATAATCATGAGAGGTTATTTTGGTTTACTGCAAGAATCCCTGCAGTTCTGACTTAAATAAAAATTGTGCGTTCCATTTCGAAAATGATTTAAATAATTAATATGGTACTAACTATCAAACTTTATGATAGCTTAATTACTTTACACTAGGATGTAACGAGTTGGATTAATTGCGTTACGTGCACAACATTGTATATGAATTTAGGGAGTATAAAGGAAAGAATTGGATATGTATATATAACAAAAAAGCAAAGAATTATAACACACAAAAAATAAGGATGAAGATAAGGGAAAAATTATAAGAAAGATACTCCATCCATCCGTCCCATTAATAACGATCTATTTACTTTTTATACGAAAATTAAGAAACACTCAATATATACCTATAACACAAAAATCAAGAAATACCCGATGAGATTATTTTTATCCATAAAGAAAATGAGTCATTATTAGTAGGACGTCCTAAAATGGAAAATGAGTCGTTATTAATGGGTCGGAGGTAGTAAATCGCAAATAAAGAAAATAAAATAAAAAAGTGGATAGGGATGAAGCTGCATGAATAATTATAAAGTGAAAAATATCTCGCCAACCCTTACAGAAAAGACCATAAAGTAATTTTGCTTTACTTTCTGTACTCTATTAAAGAGAAGTAAATTTTAATACATTTTAAACTCTTTAATTTCTCACTGTTTATAATTACTTCAGTAAATCAGATTACCTATTTTTATTTGTATGTAGGTATGCTGAACAAATCTTTTATTGAAAACATACATTGAATAAATTTAGCAGTCTAATACTCCATCATATCTGTCTCATTAAAATTAACAGATTTACATTTGTGGAACACAGGAATTATATATAATAACAGTACACGATTGATCCATAAAAATCTTGACAATTTCACTAGATATGAGTTTAAATAATATAAAACTTATTATTTTTAAGGGATTGTTAATCGAATAAAGTATAAAATTAATTAAATTTATTATTTTTAATTAAATTGTGAATGAAATGATATACTCCCTCCGATCCCACTAAAAGTAGCTATGTTTGACCAAATCTGTGAAAGCTTTTTGGTTAAACGTGATTACTTTTAGTGGATATAGTAAAGCTTTAAGATTTTTTTTGGATATAATTATTAATTACACTTAATAATGATTAATTAATGTGTGGATGTGTGCATGTCTGTGTTCAGTGTGTATGTGTGTGAAGAGAGTCAAAATTAGATTCTGTATTCTCCGAGGAGGCTAAAATTATGAGAAATTTTGTAATGAATTAATCATTCAACTTCATCGTATCCCAGCTTTGAAAAGAGATTACAGTTTACTTATTGGTTTAATAGTTATAATGATTATTGACAAGCACATTAAATTGATTATGTACAATTGGTTTGTGATGATTGCGATTCGCTATTTTACATTACATGTGTGTGCGATTTGGAGTTTGGACATAGATTCTGTTAGAACAAAATGTGGTAATGATTCTTCCTCTTCTCTTTCAGTCTCTCTCGCAGACTTGCATGTGGTTGGTCCCAAGCAGGCCAATAATTGTTTTCAGTCTTCCTTTTTGGATAATTCGATCGAGGGAAGAGATAAAAAGGGATCGATATATATATACGATATATAAAATCCCCAATTCAATTCTCATAGAAAAGTTAACAATAACATTATTAAAATGCGTATAACTTAAATAAAAAGATAAAGAAACCTATACAATTATAACTCGAATCCATCCAGAGCCACCTAGCTAGCACTGAGGTGCGCCGCGCCCCTCAAATATTTATTTTCTTCTTACACTGGTAGTGGTGTTATAATTTTTTTTTTCCAAAAAATTAAAAAATTTAATGCCACGATACATTTATTTTTTTCTCAAACATATAAATAATAAATAAATAGATATTGTATATGTACGAGACATTGATAAAATTATACAAATTTATTTTCATCGGACTTATTTATATTACTTTCACAACAGAATGAGATCTAATTACATAATTGAAACTTTTAATTGGAGAAACTATTGATCTACCTGACAGGTATATCTGTTTTGATAACATTATTTTGGTCCACGTACATCATCAACGTCGTCATGTTCGCAATTTATTATGTTAATTCTTTTACATATATATGCATATATATATATATAATATACTATATGTTACAGAACAGAAAATAATAAGGAATGCACTTTCATTAGAATGTGACACCACCTTCATCAATATGTCTTTATAAGGTACACGTTACAATAAATAAACAGCACTAAGCTTTTTCCACGGAATCAGAATTTGACACATATAAAAGGCTAAATTAGAATCAACATCCCAACTTTTTTGACGAACCCAACTTCCCATATACTACTCAAAATTTGTTCATCTTCTTTAATAAAAATTAAGTTATCATTACAATTATTTTGTGCCAATTAATGATGTTATGGAAATAAGAAACTTTTCTTTGCTATAAAAGGAATATAACTTACATCCTAAAATAACAAAGAATAATATACAGGGGCTGGGCTGGCATATAAATTTCGGACGGTTTCTATAATATATATGCTCAACATTTGTCTGTAGCGAAATAGTTCTGTTTGAAATTCTGCATTCGTGTTCGTATATATAGCTGTAAATGTGGCATTTTTTTATTCCTTTAATTTTTTTTAATTTAATTATGAGCAATTAACAGCTAGAGCATCTGTGGTGATGGATGAGTGTTATCACTGTTTAGAGCAATAATATATGTTCATGCACCTTTTTGGCTTTTTTCATGTCGTCCACGTACCTAAGAGGATCATGTAACAGCACTTCCACAATATTACGTTTTTCTCCCTTGCTTGCTTTCCTGAAAATGAATTGCACCTAACATCCTACCTCATTTAAATCTTGTCCAAATTACATATATAGGAGTCCTATGATATGACACATAATGAACTACTTATTAAACAAAATAGCTTACACAATGAAGTAAGACATTTGCTAAAGGTACGTATATAAGAAACAAATTAAACACATTTAATTTGCTAAAATCTAAAAAAAATAATCCAGAAATAGGGTAATTAAAGTTTATTGCAATATTTAAAATAGTGCAAAAGGGGAACATAGTATGTTTTGTTTATAAAGTACTCTAGAACTTATTAAATCAAATGATCAGCTCAAATACGTTCCAACTTCCTTCACATATCCTCAGCATTGGCGTTAGGGAATTAAACACCACACTGTCTTTTCTCAATTCGGATCTTCTATTGTCTAACCATTTGACATCTCATGTTGCATTAATACGTACGAGAGTGACACATGTCATAATTAATAGTTTAAGATTCAATATATATAATTTTATCTTATAGATATCCTAAATCTCGAACCATAATCATGTCACGTGTTAGTCTCGTGTTAATGCAATAGAAAATGTAGCATGATTAAAGAATCTCATTGGGTCTTTTCTTATTTTTAACCATATTTACGAGTACTATTATAATTATGAGATATGGAGCATGAATGTGGAAGTTGATCTCCAGAAGGTTCATCCCAAACATTAATATATAGAGCTACAAACATCTTTAGATTTATATCCTAGCTATTCTGCTTAGTCGGTGCATGCATCCAATTTAAAGGCTAGAAAGAGCAAATAATTTTCTGCACACTTGGGTAAATGACATCATATCATATATATTAGATATATATGCAATAAAGATATAAGAACAGCACATAGTATTAGTACATTTAAATTGTGGCTAAAATCTATATATATCCATTAAAATAGTAGACATATGTGACGCGCATATGACATTTAGTCATTAATAGTAACGGTGAAAAAGGACTTTTAGTCTTAATTAATAACTTTATCAAGTCGATCTGCCCATTTCCCGTGCATTATTTTTTCACTTTTCTAAGTCTCAGACAACTCTCTTTCTATATATCTTGCATGTGATTTTTCTCTTTATATATACCTCTATCCCACATTTCCACTTTCCCTCATCACTTCCATTTCCACTATATAAATATTTATATACTTTCCCCTCTCTCTCTCTCTCTCTCAATTCCTTCCCTATTGATCTGAAGAAATGATGCCTCCTGAGCAAGAAAATAGTAGCATCCAAGGAGGAGGAATTTCATCTACTAATAGTAATGTACCAGAAAAATCATCAACTCAGACCCAACCGCCCGGTTCGACCAGCAATGTCAGCCCCTGCCCCGATGATCGCCACGTGTCCCTCACAGATCATCTCTGGTTTTCGCTTCTACGTCAATCTCTACACCCCATCACTCTTATGGTATGTCCATAATCAATAATTAAGCTTCAAACTACTAAATATATAATCAAATAAGAGTTTCTTCCGTTTTAAATAAATATATATATCTTATCCGGTCCAGTTTGAGGATGTTACGTATTCAATAAAAATACAAAGCAGCCGAGGCGGGTGGTGCTACTCATCGTCGGGACCCAAGGCGACACGGACAGTGGTGAACGGTGTGAGCGGGACGGCGCGGCCGGGGGAGCTGGTGGCCATGATGGGACCCTCGGGGAGCGGGAAGACCACCCTCCTGACTGCTTTGGCGGGGAGGCTGCCGGGGAAGGTATCGGGAAGCATAACCTACAACGGGGAGGCGTTCTCGGGGTGGGTGAAGCGGAGGACGGGGTTCGTGGCCCAAGACGACGTGCTCTACCCGCACCTCACCGTGCTGGAAACCCTAACGTACGCGGCTCTGCTCAAGCTACCGAGGTCTCTGACCAAGGGGGAGAAGGTAGCGGTGGCGGAGGCGGTGGCGGCCGAGCTGGGGTTGAGCCGGTGCGGGAACAGCATCATAGGTGGGGCTGCCTTGAGGGGGATATCAGGAGGGGAGAGGAAGAGAGTGAGCATAGGGCAGGAGATGCTCATCAACCCTAGCCTCTTGCTACTGGATGAGCCCACCTCCGGCCTCGACTCCACCACTGCCCACCGCATTGTGGCGGCGCTGCGGCGGCTGGCGCGTGGGGGGAGGACCGTGGTGGCCACCATACACCAGCCCTCCAGCAGGGTGTTCGGCATGTTCGAGAAGGTGGTGGTGCTGTCGGAGGGGAGTCCTATTTATAGCGGTGGCGGCTGTGGAGTGATGGATTATTTCGCATCCATTGGTTATGCACCCGCCATTAATTTCGTTAACCCTGCTGATTTTCTCTTGGATCTTGCTAATGGTAAGAATTCTTCCTTTTTTTTTCAAAGAATACTTTTCTGTTTCAATTCTATGTTATTTAATTTCTATTTTTTTTAATTACTTCTAGATTAGCACATATATGGTTGCACAGTAAGTATGCTTGGAACTAGGAACTACTTTGATATATATATACACACACATATATGTATATAGTTATACAGTGACCAAATTATTTCCAAAGTACTGTAATATATAGTTGAAAAAATATATATAGATGACGCTTATTTTGAGATAAAGTTAGTTGATAAAATACAAGATTGAATATTTAAAAAAATAAAATTATTAAATTAGTTTAAAATTAAACAATTCATTATACGAAAGTGAACACTAAATTAGAAGCGATTAATTTTATTAATCAATTTTATCATGAAAAGTACACACCACTCGAAATGAATGAATGAATGATGTACAAAGTTCATTCCTTAAACAAGGTCTCTAGTATAATGTGCGCCTACATATTATTTTAATTAGCGTTTCGCAAATCTTAAATACCCATCGTACTAATAATGTATATATACAAAAGCACACACTGATGGAATGCAGTTAGGTTCATGTATATTGTAGACAGCATTTGTTTCAGACCTTAATTGAAAATTCAAATTTCATATGATATTGTCTAGCTTGGTTGGATTCAAAAGAATAATAGCCTTTAATTTGATTCTCTGGATCGTTATGAAATGCTTTTGATTTGACATAAATATATACTATTCCCGGCCCAATGATCGTGTATTTTAATTGAATACTTATTTTATCCACTATATGCTGCACACTTTAGTTTGTCAGCTAATTAAATAGTCTCCTCATAGGTTTGAGATATATATTTGTTTAATCGCAGGGAAAGCACAAAAATAATCAAAATAAAAGTGCAAGTTTTACTTTTAGTTTGGTAGTATATAAAATTGCATCGTTTTCATTTAAATATATATAGAGTCCCATCTCTGTGCGTGAGATACTGACCAAATAAAAATTTCAATTTCATAATTGCTAAGACTCCACTTTATAATGTCCCCATGAGTAGAGTGAAGAAGTAAATCCAATCATTAAACTACCAATAACTTGCATTAAATTAACCACTTTTGATCGCATGCATGCAGGTGTCACTCCAGATCCAAGACAAGATGATGATCAAAATCAAGAATTTCATGGAAGGCAAGAACACCTCGATGATTCTCAATCAACCAAACAGTTCCTCATTTACTCATATAAAAAGAATCTGCATCCCCTTCTCAAGGAAGAAATCCATCAGCATTCCTACGAGCAACCTGATCCCAGAAAATCTTCATCCAGATCAGAAAATCAATGGAGCAACAATTGGTGGTTGCAGTTTAAGGTTTTACTAAGCAGAGGATTGAAAGAAAGAAAGCATGAATCATATTCCGGTTTAAGAATGTTCCAAGTCATGTCTGTTTCAATCATATCCGGACTTCTCTGGTGGCATTCTAACTTCAATCATATTCAAGATCAGGTAATCACCTAACTAACTATAACTAATGATGTTTTTAGTACATGCAGCTAGTCTTGTTATAAAACCATCGTTTTTCCCAACAGGTGGGATTGCTATTTTTCTTCTCAATTTTCTGGGGTTTCTTCCCTTTATTCAATGCGATCTTCGTCTTCCCACTAGAACGCCCGGTCCTCGTGAGAGAACGATCGTCGGGCATGTACCGCCTATCATCTTACTACATTGCAAGAATGGTTGGTGATCTACCCATGGAGCTAGTGCTCCCAACCATATTTGTAACAGTAACATATTGGATGGGTGGCCTAAGGCCTTCCCTCTTCACTTTTGCCCTAACCCTAGGGATCGTCCTCCTCAACGTGCTCGTTGCTCAGGGGCTCGGGCTAGCATTAGGTGCGGTGTTGATGGACGTGAAGCAAGCCACCACACTCTCTTCGGTGCTCATGCTTGTCTTTTTACTCGCCAGCGGGTACTACATTCAGCACATACCCATATTTATCGACTGGCTGAGGTACGTCTCCTTCAGCCAGTACTGTTATAGGCTTCTCGTCGGGGTTCAGTACTCGGAGAACGAGGTCTACGAGTGCGGATCCGGGTCGGCGTGCAAGGTGTATGATTTTCCAGCCATAAAATACCTAAACATTCATAACATGGCTCTTGATGTGGCTGCTTTGGTGGTGATGTTGGTGGGGTATAGGGTTGTGGCTTATGTAGCTTTGAGGTTGGGACGCCAACACTAACATTATTAATTGAGAAAGTTGTAGAATTCTCAACAAACGCAACGTATCTAGTTTATATACTCCATCTGTTATTGATTTTGTTCAAGGGTATAACCTAATTGATTGTTTGTAACATGATCATCTTTTTGTTCAATTGAAATTCTAAATAATTTGATTATTCAAAGTTCCAGTTGGTCTTAGAGAAATGTTGATTTTTAATTTAGGGTTGACAATTATAATATGGGAAAATGAAGTTAGATATTTGAACGATGTTTAATTGTTACTTAAATTTATTCAATATTAACATCTCGTAGAAAAAGAAAAATTAGGAATAATGTTTTTGTTATGGACTGAAGATGAACTTTGAGTCTGGCTGAAGAGTCAGAAATGGGCTATGTCTTTAAAGATATACTTGAATCATGAATGCATTAGGTTTGATTGAAATATAGCTTAATAATACCATTGATCATCTTAACAATAAATTCGAAAGGATAACCCCAATTAGAGAGTTTAATCTGAATGGCTTAAATTAGTACTTAGTGAATAAGAAGCTAACAAGAAAAGATGTATATACATAAATGTACGGATTTTATTCATTTGAGCCGAAGAGGGAAGGAAAAGGAAAAATAGAGAAGAAGGTTGAGAAAATGTTGTTCATCAACTTGCAAGAAGTTATATAATATAATTTATAAGTTGGACTAATAAAAATGTAGGAGTCTTGAACTTGTAATAAATTATGTGAGGGACTCAATCTTGATCATCCACTTCATGAAAAGGAAGTGGCACTGTCTTTACAGCTCTAAATTTGCCTGCGTTATTCAGATGCTCGTTCTCCAATCTGTTCAACAAAGACATTCTTTTTAGAATATGTAATAACTTCACCTAACCTACATCTAATACATATCACAATCTTGATTTTACCTATAAAAATTCCATTGCCCTCTTCTTACAACCTCAAGTGCTGCTAAAAATAGCATGGTTACTCTGTAATCTACTCTCCCAAAACTGTAATGAAACACAGATAGCAGCCATGCCAGCCTGAGAACGAGGTTCAATCCCTGCATTCATCAACAAAATTAATCTTTATTGGTCATGATATATTTGATATTTTAAATTGATTATGAAGAATAGATTCTCTGTTTCATGATAAGAAAGATTCGGGAACGTAGGGAAATACCATTGAGATAAAGTAAATGAACTTCTTTTGAAGCATTAGTTCATCTCTCAACCATGGGTTCTTGGAGTTGAGCTGGAGCAAGCCCCAATCCTTTACAAAATCCCAATACAGTTGATAGAGAGTTGCAACACTCGACACGATCACAACCAGACAGAGCCATCCTTCAGTTTTCTCTTTCTCGTATGCCACTTTTGCTCCTGCGGCCACCATGGCAGAAACATATTTTCCTAGGTTTACTAGGTGGCTTGTGTGCCCTTCATCAAACCATCTTCTTGCACACTGAAAAAACAACACTAGTTAGATTAACGTAGCTAGCACGAATTTTGTTTTATTCTTTTGTGTGTTTTGATACAAGAAATAGTGCTCATGGATTAGGCCTTTACCTGCATAGCTCTCCAGTAATATGGTAGGAAGGAAACTGCATAAGCAAGGTCTCTGTAGTAGGTGTTTCTGATGCAGTACTGGTAATCTTGTGTTTTGTAGCTCCCTGTTATGTAGTAGCACGCGATATTTTCCATATCTCTAAGCATCGGCACCTGTGATTAGGAGTATGGTTAGTGTTATGATTAAGGTGTACACGTACTCAAAGATTTGCTCAAATATTTTACCTGGCTGCAGAGTTGATCTGCCATGAAAAAGTCCATCATTACAACCTTGTACAGAGGTGATAACACAATGTTTCTTATTACAGCAAGGAAACAGTAGCGGCTGGACTTGTAGATTATGTTGAAGGGGCAGACCAGAACTAGAATGAAGGCCTGCAAGAAGATGAAATGATTCTGTAATGAGTAGTAGCACTGTAATAGAGAATTTCTTACTTAGTGTTGTTGTTTGTGTTATGATCATGATGTTCTAGAAGATACCAGAAACAAAAGGCCAGGAATGGCTTGGACTTGAGCATAAGAGTAGCCTTTAGCTACAAGGGAGAGATGAACAAACAGGACACCTATAACAGCAGCCACTGATGCAGTGCAGATCAAGAACACGTCGTTGTGCTTCAGTTCTTTCCTTTGAGACAGTTCAAAGATGAAGCTGTAATTTATTCGCGTCTTCCTCCACATGAATATGTTGCATCCGTAGAGGAAAAAGTGCAGGAACAAGAGGCTAAACATACTGCAATATTAGACTTGAAAGTTTAGATAT
The DNA here is from genome assembly GCA_026898415.1 of Leonotis leonurus. Lineage (NCBI taxonomy): Eukaryota > Viridiplantae > Streptophyta > Magnoliopsida > Lamiales > Lamiaceae > Leonotis > Leonotis leonurus. The sequence continues at coordinate 664,678 of JAPKLX010000021.1, forward strand.
GTGTGATCTTCATAATCTAAGTTCATAATGAATCAAAAATGGCATTTCATCAACTTTTGGCACTTGCCTAAGGACTGGATAGACTGTCTCCATGTACATAGTATTGGACTGAGGTAGATACATCCCATTAATATGTGCTATGATAATATATCCCACAAAAAGAGCAACAAAACAACCGGTGAACAGTCCTGGTTTATGTCAAGAACAGGTAAGCGAACGGATCAGTTGAATATTGCACAACATAATTTCTGCAGATCATGTTATATTTTGATTTGACATTATTTTTAATCCATAGAAAAATACAATAAATATAAAGTTTGCACCTTTATAGTCAATCAAAAAATAATGGTTTCAAATGTCCTTTCTTTCTAGTCCACTGCCAAAGAATGGACCCCTATATGATCTTTTGTTTTCTTTAGGATTTAGTGTCTGATTCATGGTCATAACATTGTCCTATGATCACAAGTTTATGCATCAACTCTTTAATCTTGCATCAAATGGGACAAAAATGGCTGATTATTTAAGTTCTCCACTACAAAAAGTACTTAAGAAAAGGCAAAACATTATTTTTGAACATTATCTTGCAATTTTCATCTTTCTGGTTTCTTGTTTCTTCTTCTCCATTAACTAATGCTAGAAACTTACCGATGAAGAATGTGACAGAATGCGACTCTCTTCTCTGAGTTGGTTTAAGGTATCTCATGGCCTTTCTTTTATTATCCTCAGCAAAATGCTTCACAAAAAGTTCCTCAACTTCATCTGCTAACTTCAGTACCTGCCATATAATTGAAGCTCAATTCAGATTTCAGACATAGTGTGAGACAAGAATATCTGGCCCTCTACAAACTGGATGGTCACCACTTAGTAGTGTCCAAGATTAATCTGTTGATGGGATATATGTGCAACTCCACATCAAATGATCTTTTTATTACAATTCATTGTCACATATTGAAAACAAAAAAATAATCACCTGATATTTCAACAGATATTCCCACTTGTTAGATTAAAGATTTACCTTGTCTGAGCTGTTGAAGTAAGAGGTCTCAACCACTCTTAGGTAAACTGGAAGAACTTGCTTATTGGTCACCTGAAAACACATGAAAGTGTGTAAGAAATTGTGCAAGCCCTCTAATTAAGATGAAGATTCGTTTGCGTATACTTACTTTATCGAACTTCTTCAAAATCTTTGCAAAAGCAAGCATGTTCAGATTCCTGGGATAACACAGAACAAGATTTAAGTGCAGGAACAAACAGATTTTAAGTAACATCGAAAGATGATCTTATATATATACCTATAGATTTTGAGGTATCCTAATCCTTTATAGAGTTCAATGAAAGCTCCCCTAATCATTTTCTCTGCATGATGCAACTTCTTTTTGTTAATGTGAAGCTTCTTTTCCTCCACACCACATTTCTTTGAGGACTGGTTTACCAGATCATCCCACAGCAAGTAAGTGATAGCCGAGAACGTGCGCGTTGGATTTGTTAAAGGGATGTGGATTCTTAAATTCTTTCCCCTGCAGCTAACTGTTCTGTCTGAAAATGACTTCATTTTCCTATTCCCATGCGTCAGTTTATTACATGCCTTTTCTACTTCACCTGATCTAGAGGAGTCTAAGAATTCTTCTTCTGCTTCTAGTTTTTCTACTTCAACACTTGAGTTCTCCATCACCTGCTCTGCCTCTTCATCTATTTCCAAATAATAAAAAATGCTGAGATATACTAAGGAACAATAAAAACAAAAGTAAAGTCAAGAATGTGACTGATTAGTACCACATGAGATGGTGCCTGAGACAGAGTCATCTTCCTTTGATTCAAGTGAAGAAGAGCCTTTGTTACCATTCTTTTGTTTTACAACAGTTTTGAGTTCAATGAGAATTTGCAGTTGATTCTTCAAAGAATCAGCCCTCTCAAGAAACTCCTTTTCTTTTATCCTAAAAAACTGGTTCACTTTATTAAGCTGGTGATCCAAGCATGCAAAGAACTCCACTGCAGCATTAGTATCAGCAAATTGTTCTAGAAGCTCTGTCTCATACATGTCGCCTTTACTCTCTGATGGTGCAAGCTTCCTATGAACCTGAAATTTGAGACACAATCAATTGAATCTGCAAGGTGACAGAAAAAGTAGATATAATTTTAGCAGAAAATGAAATAAAGTAGTACATGAATGACACTAGGCTCTCCTTTCTTATGTTGAAGAAAAGTGTATTTTCTTAAAGAAGAGAGTATTTTGTGAGAGAAAGAAGAGTTGTTGGTATTAGTTTCAAGATTTTGGAGGAAATGGATTTTCTTGAGGTCCTTCTTGAGCTTGCAGTAATCAACAAAGGCCTCTTTCCATTCAGGAACTAACTGCCCTTCAAACTGCTTAGAGAACTTCACCATTTCTACTTGTACTACAACTACTACTTAATTAATAGTTGTGCAAGAAATAAGAAAATGGCACTAGCTAATGTTTTGTTAGTCGTGAGGGTCTCTGTGATCACCAAAATTGAGTTATTTATGGGGAGGAAAGGAATTCTTTTAGTACAGATGCTCGACAGCACATTCTATTATATCCTTTGCATCTTTATCCTATGCTCACTCCACTAGCAAAATATTTGCAGCAAAAGAGTTACCAAAACTGCTATGATCATAAAAGTCGTATTTCTGTCAATGATATTGTATTAAGTTCATCTAGAACTATGCACTTCTTTAGGCCTTGCGTGATTGTGAATGTTGGAAATTTTTACGGATCTATTGTGGATAATTATTATGGATTATGGACTAATTATGGATTATCATATATATATATATATATATATAATATATCATATATATATATATAATAGTACTAGATTGTTGCCAGTCGAAATTTGACGGTATTAATATTTTATAAAATTTATAAAAGTATTTAACATTATTTCCTTTATTACTATTTGTTGTCATTGTAGGTCCCGAAACGAATATACTGAGTGTATGGGGGAATACACCAGTTAAAACTTTTCAGATTAACAGTGAGCTCCTTAAAATCTGAAGGAAGGTAGCTTCAGATAGAGTTGAAGTTTAGATAGCAATCATTCGGTCTACACTTAGTGTTGGAGTGTTGGACTGATGGACAAATATCTTAAGTACACGTGCATAAGTGGTGGTTTAAAAGCTTACTCGTTTGTCAGAAAACTTAATGTTATAGTTTCAATTTCCACTTAGTCAATATTCAATTTATGCAATATATTGTTAGAGAAAAAGTGCTGAAAGTAAATAGCAAAGACACAACGATTGGTTTGCGTGATTCGCAGATAAAAACTCTTACGTCCACGTGTCTTGATGTGAGTCGAGAGTTTACAAATAATTGGAAATTTGTCTTACAGTGATCAACCTTTTAAGGTTAGATGAACAATAAATCTGATCACTTCTAGCTATGAACTTAATCTAAGCTAGAGCTATTTATTCGGTTACAAATTGAAATCGCAAAGAACACTGTTGAGTAAACTGTGAGTGCAAGAGTGTTCTAAAAGAGCTTTGAGAGTTTTGAAAAGTTTAAGAGCGATAGAGCGATTGTGAGTTTGATAGCTTGATAACCGGTGTTTGAAGCATTTGAAGCAGCGATCTATATATAGAGCTCTCTCAAAATATATCCGTTGTGAGAGAAAGCTTCATTTGAATTCTTCCCGAGTCATTGTCCTTCTTGCCATTTTTGGTGTCTGCAACAAGATCTTGCTTCACATTGAGATCTTTTCCAAGATTTTGCTTCACACTGAGATCTTTTCCAAAAGTGGTAAAGCCTAAGTGTAGCTGGTAACTCAGTGGCTTGGCAAAACTTCAGTTTTGTACTTCAGTGGACGACCTTTCTTTACTTCAACTAACTTCAACTTCAAAAGTTCAGGCCATATCTTCAGTGGCATGAACCTTCAATTTTGGCATATAGACTGAGTTCAAAAGAATTTCAATGACTTGTCTTGATCTTCAATCTTGAGTCATTCGGATTGTATCTGTCAACTAAACTTCTTAACAAGTGAGTTCTAAAACAAAACTAGAGACAAGATTTCAGTTTTGGATTTAATATACGAGGTTTTGGAATTATGAGAATTTAGATAAATATGAATAGAGTGATTTGAGAGTGCCACTTATGATTAAAATCATAATAATATTAATAATATATAGATTTTATAAATATAATATATATATATATATATTGTGATATATTAAAAGAACATGAATTGAATTCAATACTTGCTTGAACAAAAAAAAATACATAAGTTTGGATACCTTTAATTAGTATGACAAATAATAAGAAATGTTAATTTTTTTCGATTAAAGATAAAAGAAATACATATAAAATATAGTAATAAAATACATTTAAAATATCTATCTACTAATAGATAACTTAGTACGTTGGTAATAATGATATATAGCCGAAAAATCATCAATTTAATTGAATTATCAAATATACATCGAAATATACTCATTCACTATTTGTTATATTAATGAAAATGATACTTCTATAAGAAATAATATACAATTAATATAGAATGTATAAATAAATAAGAAGATTATACACTATTTTATATTCATATATTATTATTATTAATAAAAATTATGATTCATTCAATTTTTATTATCTATATTCAAAAATATATGTTAATTGTTTGAATGATAATATAATTAAAAGTATGTTATAATAATAATATGTAATAAATTATATATATTAAAAAAATATTTTCAAATAATGTGAGCTTTAGAAAATTTTATATAATTTATTTTTATTAGATTTGAAAAACATATAATCTAATATAGAAATCTAGACATTTTCATATAATTTATCAATTTTCATTAGATTTTAAAAGATTGTACATAATCTACTAATAGATAACTTAGTACGTGGGTAATAATGATATATAGCCGAAAAATCATCAATTTACTTGAATCATCAAATATATATCGAAATATACTCATTCACTATTTGTTATATTAATGAAAATGATATTATATATGAAATAATATACAATTAATATAGGATATATAAATAAATAAGAAGATTAGGCACTACTTTATATTCATATATTACTATTTTAATAAAAATTACGATTCATTCAATTTTTATTATCTATATTCAAAAATATATGTGGATTGTTTGAATGATAATATAATTAAAAGTATGTAATAATAATTATATGTAATAAATTATATATATTAAAAAATATTTTCAAATAATGTGAGCTTTAGAAATTTTTATATAATTTATTTTATTAATTTGAAAAACATATAATCTAATATAATTATATCTAGAAATTTTCATATAATTTATTAATTTTCATTAGATTTTAAAAGATTGTACATAATATATATAAATTATTATTAAATTAGTTATCAAAATATAAATATCAAATTAATATATCACTATATATATTATATTTATTAAAATAATAATTAAATATGGAATAGTATATAATGTGACCTATGATATACATAGAAATAAAAACATAACATAAATATCATATGCCTACATGGAAATAAGAATATATAATTTATATATGATTAATATATAGATAAAATTCTAAAAATTTAAAATAGAAAAAAATTATATGAAAAGGTGGAAGGGTTTCAAGGATTGAGGTGGATAGTTTAGGCCAAAGTTATATTATAGCATAAATTATTATTGGTGCTTTCATGAAAAATTTCAGGAGATATTTTGGAAGGTGTCAAATATTTATCTCTTACTATTACTTTTGAAAAAATAAACGAAAAGAAAGAAAGAGCTTGCATTGTCCGCTTGTCTTTATTCAACAATCCGATTAACGAAAGGGTTGCGCAAATTTGATTTGCCGAAACGTTTTTCATTTTTATGGTATTGAGGAAATAAGTTTAGAGTGTGTTTGACTAAATTTATTTTAAAGAGTTTATAAGCTCTTGAAAATTATAAGCTATTGCAAGAGTTTATATGTTGGGAAAATAAGTTGAGTAGAGTTACTTACTTTTTGAAGAACTTATAAGCTCTAAAAGCTTATTTTTACAACTTATAAGCTCTCAAAGATCTTAATTTGACAAATACTCTTAATGAACTTATAAGCTCTTAAACAACTTATAAACTCTTTTAAGGAGCTTATAAACTTAGTCAAACACCCCTTAATCACTTGGTATAAAAGGTGGAAATTGCGTTCTATTAAGTTTAAAAAAAAGGAGAACTCATGCAAATATTTAAATAATATATATATATATATATTATTTTAATATTTGTACCAGTTCTTTTTCTTTTTAAAAAATTATTGATATTTAATACTTTATATATTGACAATTAGGATAGTTGATTCTTCTCTTTCAATACAAATTACTTGAAGGTGTTGACGCATTTTGTGAGATACATATTGTGTATTGAAATAGAAGACATGTTTCAACTCTTGTTTCATATGCGAGGGATGACAAAGCCATTAAGAAAAATATGGAAAAAGTTAAAGATAGACTCGGTCCAATCTTGAAGCCAGATTTTGAGGAACGGTTCAAACAAACTTCCCCCTATATCGTTGCAACAAATCTGAAGAGAAGGATGGACGTCTATAAAAAGGCAACGATAGTGATTAAAGACCTTGAGCACGCAAGAGAGAAATTCATACTTGTGTGATTGATTACTCTTTGGGTTTACTTGGGTAATTATAGTTTACGTTTGGGTACTATAGAATAGAAGAGAGACGAGTGAGTAGAAGTAAGAACTTTTTGTATCTTTGATCTTTTATTTATAGTGAATTTGGGTTGGATTAACCCTCCAGAAGTAGGCAAGTCTTTGCCGAACTGGATGTTCAATTGTTTTGCACTTATTTCCTTTGAGTCAACAAACGATGTCTGTCGTAGTTCTTGTCCTAATTTATTTTGAACGTAAACGACCACAAACTAAGTTATTTCACATTTATTTAACCAAAATTTGGAATTAGCCATAAATAGTGAAATTATGTTTATTTAATTAAGTGAAGTACTCATTCCGTCCCACTAAACTTGACACATTTCAAAAATAGTAAAAGTTATTTCTTTAAAAAGGTGTGGACCTTACCACATTTATCACTTTTACACTACTTTATACATTATTTTAAATAATCGTATCGGAAAAAAATGTTAAATTTAGTGGGATAGAGAGAGTATCATTTTGGAATGAAAGATTATTGGCTTAATCGTTTTGTAATCACACAAAGGCTTTATTTGATTAGACCAGCCTGAAGTCCACAAGATATTGAAGATAGTATTTAAAAAAAAAAAACACTTTTTGCAAACCTTTGTAATAATTTGTTTTTCCCATTTTCACTGAGAAAAAGGGTGCGCCTTTCTCGTATGAGAAAATAATTGAAGGTGCATTATTGTTCAAATTAAAACTCTAAAAGACCGTTATCTTATATTGCATTCCCTTTATATATATTTTTTTGGAAAATGTATATTTAATACAAGAAAAACACACCGTACAATTTTCTTTTTGTTATTTAAAGACTTGTATTGTATCAAATAATATTTATGGTCACAAAATATTTTAATAATAACAAAATTTAATTAGTATTTTCAATATTTTATTGTTACTATAAATTTGTGATGACTCACCCATTATAAATTTATACTACATTATAAGATTCAATTATTTATATCTATGTGTGTGTATATATATATATATATATATGATATAGATCATATACAAAAGGATTTTAAAGTAGGAAATATGAAATAATCCCAACCGTTTAAATGGATGATCGGACGGTTGAGATCTTGACCGAGTTTTTTCATTTTTGGCACGAAATAATCCCTTTTTCATAGTAATTAAGGGCAAATCAGTAATTTAATTGTTAAATGCATTGTTTTTATCTGTTAAATGCATTGTTTGTAACTATAAAATGCATTGTGAAAATGTAATTGAGTTATGCATTGCATTTAACTATTAAATGCATTGTATTTTGAACGCGTATAGGGGATGATTGATAACCGCTCACTTCAAATTTTACCAAAATAACTTTATGCATTGTTATACTACAATGCACGCGCGTTTTTTGTTTTAATCATAACCGTCGGATTGTATTGATCTAATGACCCAGATCATTTCCTATTTCCTACTTTAATTTCACTTTATACCTGAACCACTCCCTATATATATATATATATATATATATATATATATATATGGATTAATCGCATGTTAAATAATTGGAACCATGTCGTGGAATGAGTGAATGAGTTGTAACTGGAAAGTTGATGAGATTCGTTTAATTAGTGGGGTTTAGGCAAGGTAAAAATTTAGCAAAGTTAAGAATAATATTATCGGCGACAGATGCCGTTAGTACAAAAATAGTTCTATTCCCTCTATCACCTTTCCCCTCCTACTTGTCTTCATAATACAATTCCACTATATTTATATATAAATGAAACAGACGAAAAAAAAAACAATAAAATTATACGGGATTCTTTGTTTTTTTATTATGCGTTCACTCTCAAAACCATTTATTGTCTGCCTTGACAAGGATTGCATTAGCAAAGATTGCAATGATGTTTAGACATATATATATGTGGAGAATTGAAAGCGCAATTTTTGTAGGGCTGAATGAAAGATACGATCGAGGGAGCGACCATCTTGTCGTTTTTCTTGTTCATTCATTTCATCACATGTCTCGTTATTGTTTCCCCATTTTACGCTTACCTATTAAAGTATATAAGAGCATTACTATTTCATATTGATCACAAAAGTGAGGCTAGATATATATATCGTATTCAATTCTGATATTACTTAGTTTGTGGTCGTTGAAATTCACCGTACGTGAGACAAACTGTGAGACAAGTTATAGATTGAGATGCACAGAGAGACAAAAACTTGAAACAGAACATAAACTGTGATGTAAACAGAAACGTGAGATTGGTAACCCAGTTCGGTAATAAATGCCTACGTCTGGAGGGTTTATTCAAAACCCAACAATATCAATCCACTATAGAAAGATCCTCAGAGTTACAAGAAACGAGATTAAACAACTCTTTCTCTTCACCTGTCTATCTCTTCCTATAAGGTTTTAAACACAAGCTCAATCTACCCAAATTTCCAATAGAGTAATCAACTTTCTAAAGTTGAGATCTACTCTTTACAACTTAATAATCACAAACTCGGTGTATAGAATATAGACTCACGAAATAATCAATGGATATTCCTTCTCTCTTTTCTCTCTTGTTGCGCACGTACTCTCATTCATAATGAGACTTGTCACTTCTTTATATATGCTTGTTTGTTGCTTTTGCTCCTAAATTTATGCTCTACATGATATGAAAATGTCCTGCTAGAGGATAGAATATAGATAAATTCCTATTTTCTAGTTTATTAGTTTGTTGAGAAGTTCATGCTTAGCTTTTCTCTAACAAAGCCGCACTTGAGTATTGAGATTAAATCTGAGACATGTTGCATCCACATACAGATAATTACTCAGAAATTCGTATTCCGAACATAAATAATTAAGTATTGAACCCAAAAGGATTCACTAATGAAAAAGTAATTTTGTTGCGTCTCAAGCTGCCTGCATGCCTAGTTTAATTGCCATTAGATCGTGTATCAGATTATAAGGATTTGTAAACACGACAAGAAAGATATATTATTGCCTTTGAATTTGGTAGGATACCATTTAGGAGGAAAAGGGGAAAAAGAATGAGAATTACGAAAAGAACCCCGAAAGTTAAGGATTACAAAGATGTGAGAATCATAATGATGGTCATGGTCTGAGTCGGATGTCACCTTTTCATTTGGTGGTTGGGTGGGTGCGCACACGTAAGCTTACCCCACTCCAATTTTCATCAATTTTAATTTAGACCACCTTATGATGCTCTGCTTCAAGCTTTTCGATTTCTATGTAGGATGATTCCCTCTCAATACATAAATTAAACTTTAAAAACTATCTCACAATACATGCTACATGATTGATTAACTCTTAAATCAGGATTTAGTTTACATCGTTAAACAATTATATGTATTTAGTTAATTTGTGCAGAGCAAGACTCTTGGTGCAAGTCATAAGAGACTTAATTAATTAGGAGAAGAGAAATCCAATGAGGAGAAATTCTGAACAATATAAGAAATTAATGAGAAGCTATAATTAAATTATACTAGCTTCTTGTATTCAAATTTTGATTTGATTTTTAAATTACTTGATACCTAAGAATATAATAAATATGCTATTATATGGTCCCATGCACATTGAACTCAAGAAATAAATAAACAATGATGTTAAGGCTAATCCCAAAGAATTTTCATGCCATGATGTCATAAGTATAATACTAATATATATGGGGTAGTATATGTTAAGCTTCATAGTGTAAAATAATTGCTTGCAAGCATATGATTCTTGATTAGGTATCCATGCAAATGCCCCTGTATTATTGGTAAAATATTGATATCAACTTAGAATATACCACTTTAATTGCAGAATTATCTCGTATTTTTGCATGCCTGCATACTTTAGTAGTTACCTTTTGTCATTAATTAGACGTGATATATATGATGATTCATCCAGGCATATACCGCTTACAACTATTCATAAAAGTTGTGTCCTAAAATTCTAAAATTCTTCTCTTGACTAAATAGTGGCCAAAATGGGATTATCCAAATATATGCTTTTGTTTTCCTTTCTTTTGCATCTTAATTTTCATGGCCTCTTGAGGAGGAAGTTACATATTAATTGTTAATAAATGTTGGGCTGGATTTTTTGAAAAATTAGGTGTTTTACACAAAGTAAATAGATATGTTTGGATTTGTTTGGAATGGGAGAAAGGAAGTGGAAAAGAAATACAAAATAAACAATGTATTCCGGCATTTTGAGGCAGCCGATCTAGTTTGATTGCAGAAGCAAATGAAATGAAATTGAAATTATTTAATCTGTGAACTTATTGAACACATGTGAGTTAAACGGTGAAATAAATAGTAAGCAAAGGTCAATACGAAAATACTAATTGGTTACTCAATTCGGTGTAAACACACCTACGTTTGATAAAACAATCTATTATATAGTGTTTCAAAGCGATACAAGAAATTAAAATAACTCGTCTACGCTCTTATAAGTGGATTTGAATTCGAATCTACACTACTCGTGACTCAACCGAGCTTACAATCGAGCAGATTGAGAGTTACTTCTCTTACAAACAACCTCACACACAAACTTGATATATTATGAAATCACTCAATGGTTTTGATTGTGGCAGCACTTCCTCATGTATAGTGACGTGTAAAATGCTAGATAAGAGAGAGCCTCTTATCCTTGTGTACGGAGATATAAACAAATATTGATTTCCTTGTAAAGATAGATTCATACGAGCATGTCAAATCTTCACACATATGAATGTATAATCACAGCCGCCTATTCTCATGTTCAACATGATATCTAGAACAGGGCCCAAAATAACACAAGAAAAAAGTAAGAGACGTAGTAGAAAACCAAGAGCTCCATTTTTATTCTTTTCATTCCCAAAAAAGTTAAAGATCAATAAAGTATTAGACGCATTTTTATATTTTATAAGATATTGTCGTAATATATTATTATTTTTAAATTATATTTTAATAAAATTTAAGGGCTTAATTTTATAATTAGCACATGACATCGATTTTGATTGAGCCGGGCCTCTACATCATCAACTAATCATATCTCAGTTACACTATAAAATAAACTGTAAAATAATAATCATAATATGCACATGCTATCAGATCATATATAAACTGTCAACAGCTTAGTTCCATACACTCATATAAATGAGGAAGATGCTCAGATGCATTATGTTTTGAAGTAGGGGAGCTAGTAACAGAAAGGAATATATATCATGTATGTATATATGTATAACTATGCCAGACTTTGTGTACAAATTTAATTTGGATAAATATACACACCTTAGTTAGATCACGAATTTCTCAGCTTTATTCCTGATTTCATTTCCTTTTTTTATAAAGGAAATGAAGAGCGATCTATAATAGATATTTTATCTAATCATTAAATTTCAGTACCAGATATGAATTAATGCATCACGCATGCATGTAGGGGCGGACGTTCAGGGGTGTTTATAAAATCACAAAAAATGTAGAGTAAAGATCGGCCAGCTGGAGATCGACGCGACTAATTCTTAAATGGTTGAGATGACAGAGGAGTTATTCGTGTCGCGACAAAGGACAAAGGATACCATGCCTAAAATTTGTCAATGGCAAAAGTTGAAAAAAAATTAAAATTTTTGGATGGGTGATTCGGCTGACCCTAGCACCCCGTGTTCACCCCTGCATGCGTGCCCAATTCGGATCATTTAGTTTGTAGTTGCATGACATGCATCTTTTATTGTTTTAATAAAGTATCGAGTGGTGTAATAATTTATGATTTAATAATAATAATAATAATAATATACACGTACGTCAATTTGTATTCACTAAGTAATAGGAGAGATGCCATTCAATTCGATGCATGATAATATTACAATAATTGATCGTATATTATTATTTAAAACATAAAAAAGTATAGTATAAATACTGGGAAGTGAATTTCTTGTTCCCCATGCAGTCCGTTTGGCAGGATGAGAACATGACCGCTTCAAAAGAAGTGGATATATTTAAGAGATGATATCTCATAGCCATTTCTATATTAATATTTGCACGTTTAAATTAATTATCCATATTTTCTAAATCAAGTCCGTCCACAAGGCTTGTTTGTCGTGTTTATATATATAATATTCCATAAGCGGATTTACTCAGAGTACACAACCATGAAGATTATTTATTTTCTTGTCACAAAAAATGTATATGTAACTCGTTCGCAGGTCAGGGGCGGACCCAAAAGCTCCATTATATTTGCTCCACGAATAGTGGTCCACTATGTAAAGGTGTAAGAATTCGAGACGAATACTACTTAGTTCGGCTCGTTTAGAATACCAGGGTGTTTGAGCTCGGCTCGACTTTTGATATATTATTCAAGCTCGGTTCGAAATGTAATTATTGAGTTCGAATTCAACTCGAGCTCGACTCGTGGGATGCTTGATAAGATTATTTTTGAGCTTGAGCTCTGCTCATTTGATATCCATATTAATAGTTTTCGAACCAAGCTCGAATTCAACTCGTATAAATTTTTATTTTTAGAAAATTAATAATTTTAACTTAAGGCTCGACTAATTAAATGTTCAATTAAACTTGATCGTGAACAAACAAATTAAAACCAATACATGCTCGATACAATTATTAAGCTCGAAATCATGTTCAAACTTCGCTCGTTTAGTATCGAGTCGATCTCCAAACGAACTTTTTTCGAATCGAGACTCTAATAGATCGCGATTAACTCTGTTCTTTTATAGCCCTACCATCATGCTATCACTTCTTTTTTAACATCTTGCTTACATCACAATTGTATTAATTTTGTTTCTATATAAATCTTACAGTACCGGTGAGGCGCACTACAAGAAATAAGACTTTTAATGATGAAAGAACATATACCCTCATTAATTGAAGAAAAATGCTTTTAGTGAGAGTAAAAAATATAGTTAAAAGTTAAAATTTCATAATTAATGACTTTTAATGACAAAATTTACCGTCACCACATCTCATTATTACTTTTCTAGTTAAAAATCAATAATGACAAAATAGTGTATTTTGTACTCTCATTAAAAGTATTTTTTCTTGTAGTGGCGGTTCAATACGACTAATTTATTGAATAATTCTTAAATTATTGAGATGGCAAAGAAGTTATTCATGACATGACCCCCCGCCACCCTAACTCTGCCCATGTCACTGGTTATATATATTGCAACAATACTAAGGAATCGGATTATATAGATAGGGTGTACTACTAGAATAAAAGACGTGTAAATATTCATGCATTCATCACGAATTAGTGACATTGATACGTGGCACGTACGTAAAAGGAAAAAAAAAATCTACAAGGAAATCACAAAACATCGAACAATTATATTCCTAAAATCACTACTACTGTACGTATATGGATTCTAAAATATTTGGAACCCATATATATTATATATTCTTACAAGTTCCAACCATTAATGGGGACGTGTAATATTCGAATCAACAATTGTTGGGAATTACTGATCATATATAGCTGAACTTTAGTCACAACTCACGTGCATTTCATTTAATCTAATAATCAGGATCGATATATACACATTAGGCTGATATCTTCATGCATATATATTTGGAATAAAATATGTTTATGCGAATCGACTTATTAATACCGTCTTGTCTGTTTATATTCTTACTACGTCATTTAGGATTGAATCGAACTTCTAGGACAACTCCTCAACCCACAAAATGAATTTAAAAAATAAACAAAAAACAAAAAATTCAAACAACAATTCTTTCCCCATGACATTGATATCTGATTCTTACAGATTTATATAAGCTGTATCGTAATGTTAATAGCGTAGGGATTGATTGATTCAGGTGAATTGGATACAATATAATTTTCTTGATTTTTTAAAGTTTAAGATTATTTAAGTTAGATTTTCAAAAGTCTATAAAAATTACGAAGTATTCAATATGAATTTTTAAAAGTGTTACAAAATCTTTCAGTATTGAACAATCTATGGATTTTCATGAATTATCTTTCAAAAATATAAATGGATTGTATTCTAGAAAATCTCTCTAATCACCAATCTTCTCCCAGAGAATTCTACAAATCCGACCTTCTTTCTTCTATTTCGGGCTCCTACTAGGCATGACAATTTTGCATGTCCGATCCAACCCAAATTTATCCAAACCCGATCCGATGATGTCATGATCAGACATGTGCTAATGTTTAGACCTAACATAACCAAATCCGCTTAAGCCCCACTCGAATATTTAAATATGTAATATTTAAAATAATATATATACAATTATTATTATTATTGTATTGTATAATAAAAAAATTAATAAACAAATTAAATAAAATATATGAGTAAAATAATATATATATCATTATTGTTATTAATATAAAATAAATATAAATTAATAGACATATTAATGAATATTAAAATATATAAATATATTTTAAAACAAATTAATTATAAAAAAAATAAAAAAAGGAAAAATAAATTATTGGATGTCTGCGGCCTCAAGCTTGTCCAATTCACATGGGTCTGACTTGGCCTTGAATTACAAGTCCGGTTGGGCCATGAGTTGAGTTTGGGCTCATCCATAAAACTGCATGTAGGGTGGTTTGGGCATAGGGAAGCCCGGTTGAGTCTAGCTCATTGTCCTAGTCTCGAAGTCTATGGAAATATATGAAAATTCACGTAAATCAATAAAAAAAATGTAATCCTATCAAATTTATAAAAATCCAAGTGAATAAAAAAAAATATGGCAAACTCCACACGAAATATATGAATTTTCTAAACTCACGTACTTTTTAAAATCCATACAATTCCAATAAAATCTCAATTAAATACACATTCATAACATCCATGGTACGGAAATGTTACCTACTACTGGGCAGAAATTATTTGGGCGACTTCAGATAATTAATTATGTTTGGATGTACCTTATATATATTTTGGGGGTGAGTTTCTCCGCATAATTAAAAATAATAATTAAAATTAAATTAAATTCTGAGTTTATTAATTACCTCTAGCTAGATGGATATATCTCACTTTATGGTAGCCTTGCAACTAGGGCTGTCAAATTGTGCGTGTCGGGTCGTTATGGGTCGACCTGATAACGACCCGACCTGTTAAGCTCAAACCTGAACCCGACCTGATAAGGTTTTGCCCAACCCGAACACGAACCCGACCTATTAAGCTCAAACCTGAACCCGACACGAACCTGATATGACACGATAATTTTCGTGTTGACACGATACGATAACGACACGACACCATAATGACACGATAACGACACGATACGATAATAACACGATAACGACATGACACGATAATGACACGAAAACGATAAGAACACGATAAAAATTATAGCATGATAAAGATACGAAAATTATAATGTTCATGGCAACAACAATATTGTCTAATAACATTCTTACACAAGTTAAGTTTCAAAATTTGAATAAAAATTACATAATATTCTTGAAAAAGTATTCAACAATGAAAAGTTACACTTAACATAAATTTCCAAATAGAGAATAACTTGAATGATCAATAATGTTGATGCTGGTTTTCACTCTTGCTCTCATTGCAATACCAGAATAGAAGACCTGTGAAAATATGAACCAAATAGTTAATTATTTATACTATTTTTCACAAGACACAATAATAAAGTCATAAACTATAAAAATAATCAATCACAACTTTCAACAAACATTATTTACCTTTCAAGATATCTTGGACGAACAATAGAAGAACTTTCTGCTTGATTTCCACCATTTTCATCAAAGAATTCTTCAACTAACTCGGACGTTGGTATTTCACGTTCAAAAACTTCGAAGAAATATTTTAGAGTTAAAAATAAATAAATATACTAATAATTATAAATGTTACAATTAAAAATAATTGAGTACCTTTTTCTCCGAATAACCAATTCCTAGTGCAAATAATCTCCTCAACCGTGGATGATTTAAGTGAACTACGATATTCATCGAGTACTCTTCCACCAACACTAAACACGAACTCAGAAGCAACAGTAGTTATTGGAATGCTTAAAACATCACGAGCCATGCAAGCAACTTGTGGATACTTAAATTGCATCCCCTTCCAATAACTAAGAATGTCAATATTGGTTTTGACATCCATCCGTGTTTCCTCCAAATACAACTCTAATTGTGATTTTTGTGATTGGCTCAATCCAAACTCATCTAAAGCACTAAATTCCTGTATGAACAAAATTAATCAATAAACAAGTAACAATTAAAATAAATAACTTAAGATTATATTAAAGATAATTTAGTAATTTACCTCCACCATCGCCATGGATGCTTCATTCGTGAAGTCAGAAATCAGATCCCTCACTATTGAATTTTCACTGTTTCCCACATTCTCAACACATGTCTTATTATACTCCGCAAATAGTGCAAACAACTTCTCTTTGAGACTAAAAAATTTGCGAGAATCAACACCGTATAACTTCTTATAGAAAAAGTCCACAAATTGAAACTTATAGCGAGGATCAAACACTACAGCTATAGTCAATATTACACTGAATTCATACCAATACTTCTCAAATTTTGGAAGCATCTTTTCTGCCATTTTCTTGATATACTCATCCGGACTGTTTATATTGTGTTTCAACGACTTATAACACATGACAATATAGCTGAAAATACAGGTTGGCTGTTGGGTACTTACTTCCAGAAAATAAGTTTGAGACATCATAAAATAAACTCAAGAAACCCCGGATCTTTTCAATTATATCCCATTCAGCAGAAGATGGACAATGCTTGTAGTTAGGATCTCTTAGTTGAAAATTCATGAAAGATTTCCTATAGTACAAAGCATTGTCAAGCATAAAAAATGTGGAGTTCCACCTAGTAGGCACATCCTGTCTCAGTCCTCTCTTACTAGACAAAGATAACTTGCCAACACAATCAAAAAATTTCTGTCTCCGCATTTGTGAATTTCTCACATACTTGACACTTTCACGAACCTTGACTACAGCCTCCTCAATATCACGTAAACCATCTTGAACCACCAAATTTATTATATGTGCACAACAACGGACATGGAAGAATTCACCATTACACACAAGTGCATCATTCAAATTCATTTGTGTAAGTAACAACTCAACAGATACATCATTTGCTGAAGCATTATCCAAAGTTAGAGAGAATACTTTCTTTTCAATCCCCCACTCACAAAGCATAGAATATAACTTATTGGACAATGCTACACTAGTGTGTGGAGATGGCATCAAAGAGAAATTCAGTACCCTACTTTGAAGCACCCATTCATCATCAATGAAATGACAAGTAAGAGAAATAGAACCATCCGTTGTTACAGAAGTCCAACAATCAAAAGTAATACTTATCCTACCAGGTGCTTTAGCTAACATGGATTTAACCTTCATCTTCTCTCTTTCATACATTTTTGAGACATCTGACTTTATTGTATTTCTTGAAACTACACTTATATCCCACTTGAGGTACTTAAAGATTACAATAATCTTTTCGTATTCAACAAATGAGAAAGACAGATCATGAACAACAATAGCTTCACACAACATCTTCCGAAAGCGTAAAGGATCAAATTTAGATGAACCACTATTAGTCACCAATGCACCAATATCATGTGTGTTCTTTCTTGGACAACTATCAAGATGACGTTTTAAATTTCCTGTCCCACTTTTACTTGTAACCTTAAAATATTCATGTCCACAATATTTGCAAGTGCAAGTCTTAGAACCATCACTACACACAATGCTACTAAATTAATTCCAAACATCTGACCTTTCTTTTCTTTTACGTGTTGATGTCGTAGCCTTTGAAGATAGATTATCATCTTTGTCAGTCATCTCGTTCGTATTGTCTCATTTGCTACTAGCTCCAATATTGCTTGACATGATTGCCTAATATAAAATAAATAAAAAAACATGTTAAATATTATCCTATGTTATACTATGTTAAATATATATACCATCTGCCTCAAATAATTGTTTGTGTTTGAGGTACCCAAACAACCGCAGTCAGATATTATCCATCTTCAACAGAAATTTCTCCCAATAATTTCAGATATCAATGGGCCAATAATTCTCATGACAATCACAATAAGTGAATTACAAAACTACAAACTCAATTTTGTTTCCGGAATTTTCCTTAACCCTATAAATAAACAGGGCACCAATCATAGATTTTCAGATTACCATAAAATAACAACTATACTAAAAAGTGAAAAGCCATGAATTAGCAGAAATAATCAAATCCAACAAACACTTACCAGCAGAACAGCAGGAATCACAGCATATCAAGAGGAGGAAGGGCCGAAATGAACCCAATAGAATTACGATGAAAAACGAAAGGAAATGCAACCCCTAAGCAGCGCTTCTCCCTGTCCCTGTCCCTCTCACTCTCACTGTGATTCTCTTCTCGCACAGGTTGAACAACAACAGTCAGCAAATTAGCCACAACCAAACCCAGTTCTTTCAAAGTACTGAAACCAACCCACACAAGGAATGAAGGAATGCGTAATGCACTCAGTACATTGAAAACAAAAGGAATTCACACCCACATACAAAATAAACAGTTTGCCCAAAAATAAGAACTTACAATATTTTGCTACTAACTTCGAAAGAGAAGATATTGTACGTGGCTGCGATGGGAAGATTTCGAGATTCAATGTGGTGGAGTGGAAAAAATAGAGAGAAATAACGTGAAGGCAATTCCAGACGTGAGAGTTGAGAGAAAGAATGGGGAAGGGGGAGGGGATCAGATTAGGCGGTGGTTACTCGTTAGTAAACTCTAGCTCATAAAAAGAAAAATAAATTTTTAATATTTTATAATTATGTTAACAGGTTACTTGTATCCGATCCGAACTGAACCCGAACCCGACCCGATAATTTCGTGTCCTTATCAGGTCGACCTGATAATGACCCGAACCTGATAAGGTCTGACCCAAACCCATTAATTTCGTGCGGATTCGTGTCGGGTTATCGTGTCGTGTCAAAAATTAACAACCCTACTTGCAACTAGTTTTAGTCTTTCGGATATATTTTGATGACCAAACAAAAAACAGAGAAAAAAAAATTAGTACCCATGCCAATTATGGAATTTATACTTAATTTCGCCAAATATTAGGAGTAATTATTCTAGATTGAGAAGTGAAAAATCATATATTTCCTCTGTCCTACTCAAGACGGTCCTTTTTGCCATTTTCGTCTGTTTCACGAAGATGACCTATTTCCTTTTATAATAATTTTTTTGTGCTTTAAGTGTATTGGGTAAATAAAAAGAATGAGATTATATTAGCCTGCGTGTCGAAAAGAAAGAGGTCATCTTGAATGGAATAGAGAGAGTACTATATTCTAAGCCCAAAACGACTTGCAATGCAGTAAGGAGATCCCCATACTCAGTTACTCCATTCATAATATTTTTTACAACTACTGTTATGTTATGTTATATTATGTTATCCCTACCGAGTAACATTATTCTCCTGAGACGGATGGAGATTATAGTAGTCGTATAAAAATTTCAACTTACTTAAACCGATCGATTTAAGGTTAGTAAAATTATAAATAATGTTTATTATAGTTCATTATTTTAGCGCATATTAAGAGGGTGTTGGCTAAACTTATTTTTAAAGAGCTTATAAGATGTCATATCTTAAGAGCCTATAAGTTGTCAAAGTGTTTGGATAAATGAGCTTACTTATAACATAATAAATTGTTTGACATTTTAAGCCCTTTCATATGAATTTGTTGGGGGTAAATATGATAATAACTAAATATTATAGAGTTATTTATGTAATTTTGTTGTAGATTATAAGTTGAGGTGTAGCTACTTATTTTTTGAACAGCTTATAAGCGAGCTTATTTTTACAACTTATAAGCTCTTAAATAGCTTAATTTGTCTAACAATTTCAAATAACTTATAAGCTTCTAGCAACCTATAAGTGTTTTGGCCGGCTAACTAGACATTTTATGTAATAACGAGAAGAAATGGTAATTACCTTCCAAAAAAACGAGAAGAAATGGTAATGAATTTGATATGATATTATCTGTTAGGTTAATTTATTCTACAATCATTAATGTGGTCACAAATATAATAATAATATATTATTTAAGCTATTATATAATGTGTACAACTCTATGTGTAATTGTAAAGTTATTAAGGGTCTGACTTGCAATTGCAATTAAGTTTATTATATATAAAAGGATGGATGGTCCCCAGAGAAATCACGTTACTCAATTTCTATTTTCCCCATCAGAATAGAACTTACGGTGCAGAGGCGTGATCATTCTCCGGAAGTTCCATCAAGTCATCCACCGATCAAATCCTCTTCCCTTCAATTCAATGGCGTTTCCAGGTTCACGTTTCCGCCTTCAGATTGTATCTTTGAATAATTATCAGTAGAGTTCATGATCTAGAGTTTACAATTTTTTCCCTTTTTGGTATTATAATTATAACAAGTGGTATTAGAGCTAATCTATGAGATAATTATCTGGGATTATGTGATTATGCGATCTATATTATTAATCTTCCGGTTTTATTTGGTTTCGTTCAATTGAGAATTGGTAAACAGCAGTGCTTTGTGTTGATTGTGTGCTCTGATTTTCTTAAATGCACAGTTAAGGCTTCATAATGTTTTATGCCATCATTACGTTTTTTTTATGAATTAATTTTTGTGATTCTTATATTTGATTTAAAATTGAGCACGCAAATCGAAACATCACATATCAAATGGGGGAATTTGTGTTCTTTGGTTATTTGCGATTAGATTGAATAATCATTATGCATTAATAGATTGAATTCTACATAAAATGATGTGCAGATTTCTTAATTGAGAAATTGATGTGTTACTGTATTATTTAAACTTTGGTTGATTTATTAATAACTTTTATATATGTTCGCACGTGAATCGAGAATTGATTGAAGAATGATTTTGTTCAATTCATGAGGGAAATGTTTTCCTATATGATTTATTTTGTTCTCTCCCGATCAAAGAATGAAATTATGTATATTCTGAATTTAAGATATATATGCTGGTTATTCATGACTTGATGTTTCGTTCCTGTGGGGCGAATTTGGTCGCGACTTCGGTGACTCGGTCCGGGTCACCGATCCAGTCGCCAAAGTTGCTGGACTCGCGTCCGAACTTCAATTCTAGGTGTTTTAGTTGAAGCAATATGTCGCCAAAGTGACCTCTTTTGTGTAGACTACTACATCTAGCCCTATATATGGTTGTTTTGTGTTTTCAACTCATGCGTTTGCGTGATCGGCCCAAAGGAAGGTCCGCATCTGGCAGAGTTGTTTACACATACTGTGGAGATAAGTGTATGACGGTTATCTAGTTGAACTTGTGTGTCCAAAGACTGATTGTTGTTCGACACGCCCTTTTCTGTCATAACTTGATCACTACATCAAGAGTACTGTTTGCAGCCAATGTTGAAGCCCAAAGGACAGACATTGGTGATGCGTTTGGTATCTCGGATGGGGATTTTTAAACACCTTGACCATTAGCTAGGACCTAAAGTCTTTGTTGTGCATTCGTTACTTAATTTATTATCAAGTTCTTATTTTATTCTTTTGTTCTCATTCAGCTAATATGTCATTCATGACCACCTTATCACCTGGCATTAACCCACATCTCATGCTTAATGGGACTAATTTCAAGGATTGAAAACGACACCTACTGATAATGCTGGATGCATGGATCTGGACTTGGTATTCCGGTCTGAACAACCCGCACCTCTCACTGCTGATAGCACTCCTGATGCCAAAAAGGAGTATGAGAGGAGGGAGCGTTCGAACAGACTAAGTCTTATGATAATGATTAATAGCATCCCAGAGGCCTTTAGAGGTCAGGACATTGATAAAGTCAGTTCTGCAAAGGTTTTCCTTGACGAACTCGAGCAATATTTTGCCAAGAATGAAAAAATCGAGTTGATGTCACCTCTCTCGACTCTCATGTCGATGAGATATAAGGGTCAAGGAAACATAAGGGAGTACTTAAGGGAAATGTTTAATGTCGCTTCTAAGCTTAAAGCTTTGAAGATGGAATTTACTGATGATTTCCTAGTACTCATGGCTCTCATTTCACTTCCTCCTCAGTTTAGTCAGTTTAAAACTAGCTACAACTGTCAAAAGGAGAAATGAGCACCAAATGAGCTCATTTCTCAGTGTGTTAAGGAAGAGGAGAAACTGAAAAGAGAGAGGACTGAAAGTGCCCATGTGGCAACGACCTTTAAAGGAAAGGGCAAGAAAAGGCCTTTCGAGAAAGAAGTTGCTGCTAAAGCACAGGCTGCGAAGAAACAACATAAAGACCTGAGTTGTTTCTTTTGCAAGAAGCCGGATCATGTGAAGAAAGACTGTGCAAAGTATCACGCGTGGCGTGTTAAGAAAGGTACGGTCTATTCTTTGGTCTGTTATGAAGTTAATTTATCTTCAGTACCTGGAAATACTTGGTGGATAGATTTTGGAGCTACCACTCATATTAATATTTCAATGCAGGGTTTCCTGAGCTACCGAAAACTCAGTGATGGTGAAAGATACATCTACGTTGGAGATGGGAAATCGGTTGAAGTAGAGGCAATAGGAGACTTTAGATTGTTATTAGGAACTGGTTCTTATTTGGATTTGAAAGACACATTCGTTGTACCGTCTTTTAGACGGAATTTAATTTATATTTGTTTATTGGACAAGTTTGGTTATTGTTGTTCATTTGGAAACAAATAGTTTACTTTATCTTTTAATTCAATGGTTATTGGAACTGGTTATCTGAACTCTTATGACAATCTTTATCTGTTGGAAACAATTACTTCCTATAATGAAAACCTGCATATTGAAGCTAAAGGTACTAAAAGAAAATTAAATAAAGAAAATTCTGCTTCATTATGGCACAAACGCCTAGGTCACATCTCTAGAAATAGAGTTGAGTGACTTGTGTCTGATGGAATTTTAGATTCCCTTGACTTCACGGATTATAATGACTGTGTTGACTGCATCAAGGGAAAACAGACCAAGAATAAGAAATTATGAGCTTATAGAGCAACAGAAGTCTTGGAATTAATACATACTGACATTTGTGGACCTTTCCCTACAGCATCTTGGAATGGTCAACAGTATTTTATTTCATTTATAGATGACTTCTCTAGATATGGCTACCTATATCTTATTCATGAGAAGAGTCATTCCGTAGACGTGCTCAAAGTTTACAAAGCTGAAGTTGAGAATCAACTTAACAAAACAATTAAGGCTGTGTCAGATCTGATCATGGTGGTGAATACTACGGTAGATATGACGGATCAGGTGAACAACGTCCTGGACCTTTTGCTAAATTCCTAGATGAATGTGGAATCGTCCCTCAGTATACAATGCTTGGTACACCCAGCATGAATGGCATATCTGAGAGGCGAAACAGGACTCTTAAGGACATGGTAAGGAGTATGATTGTTCATTCTACTTTACCTGAGTCTCTCTAAGGAGAAGCACTAAAGACATCAGCTTATATCCTAAATAGAGTACCCACAAAGGCGGCTGCTAAAATGCCTTATGAGCTTTGAACTGGTCGAAAACCCAGTCTTAAACACCTATATATTTGGGGTTGTCCAGCTGAAGCAAGGCTTTACAGGCCTCATGAAAAGAAATTGGATCCCAAAACAGTTAGCAGCTACTTTATAGGCTACTCTGAACACTCAAGGGGCTTTAAATTTTATGATCCCACAACTAGAAACATTTTTGAGACGAAAACTGCATCATTCTTTGAGGATATTGAGTTTGGGGGAAAAAATGGAACTAGGGATATCGCTTTTGAGGAGGATTCAAATATGAATCCTACTACTGCTTCTAGTAGTGTTCAGGTTCCTATTCCTGTCATTATTCGAGAAGCAGATATGAATGAACCTCAAGATGATATCATTGAGGATATCCCCATTCAGTTAGATCAAACTCAACAACCTCAAGAGCAACCTCAAGAACAAGTGAAATTGAGAAGATCCACTAGAGAAAGACGGAGTGCTATTCCTGAGGATTATGAAATCTACCTCATGGAAGCTGAGGAATCTAATGGACTGGAAAACGATCCTATCCATTTCCGTCAGGCCATGCAAGATGAACACTATGCTCAATGGATTGAAACCATGAATGAAGAGTATAAGTCTATGCAAGACAATCAGGTTTGGGAACTTGTCCCATTGCCAGAAGGTGCAAAACCCATTGGTTGTAAATGAATATTTAAAACCAAAAGGGATGCAAACGGTAATGTGGAAAGGTATAAGGCTCGTTTTGTAGCTAAATGTTATACTCATAAAGAAGACATTGATTATTCTGAGACTTTCTCTCCAGTTTCATCGAAAAACTCATTTAGAATAATCTTGACACTAGTTGCTCATTTTGATCTTGAGCTACATCAGATGGATGTGAAGACTGCGTTCCTCAATGGAGACATTGAAGAAACAATTTATTTGCAGCAACCACAGAACTTCGAATTAGGTAACTCGAAGGAAATGGTTTGCAAGCTAAAGAAATCCATCTATGGGCTCAAGCAAGCTTCTCGTCAGTGGTACCACAAATTCCATGAAGTTGTTCTCTCATTTGAATTTGAGATGAATGTAGTTGAGGATTGTGTGTATCATAAGTTCAGTGGGAGTAAATTCGTTTTTCTGGTTCTCTATGTAGATGACATCCTACTTGCCTCTAATGATATAAACTTCCTTAAGGACACAAAGAAATTTCTCTCTAAGAATTTTGAGATGAAAGATCTTGGAGAAGCCTCTTTTGTATTAAGAATCCAGATAAACCGTGATAGATCTAAAGGTGTTCTTGGATTATCACAAAAGAATTATATCGAAAAGATTCTTAAGAGGTTTAGTATACAAGGATGCAGACCAGTAAATACCCCTGTCTCTAAAGGAAAAAAGTTTAGCCTTACTCAATACCCTAAAACCAACATTGAAATTCAGCAAATGCAGAACATTCCTTATGCTTCGGCAATAAGAAGTTTGATGTATGCTCATGTATGTACCCGTCCGGATTGCGTACATAGTAGGAATGCTAGGTAGATACTTAAGTGATCCTGGGATGACACACTAGAAAGCAGCCAAGAGGGTTTTAAGATACCTACAGAGAACAAAAGACTACATGCTAGTCTACAGAAAGTCAGATAACTTGGAGATCATCGGATACTCGGATTCTGACTTTGCTGAATGTCAAGACAGCAGGAAATCCACTACTGGATATGTCTATCTGCTGGCTGGAGGAGCTATATCCTGGAAGAGTGTCAAACAGACACTTGTAGCTTCTTCCACCATGGAAGCAGAATTCATAGCATGTTATCAGGCTACAGATCATGGGATCTGGCTGCGCAATTTTGTCATTGGGCTGCGAATTGTGGAAACAATCGAAAGACCACTCAAGATCTTCTATGACAATAGATCAGTAGTCTTGTATTCCAACAACAACAGGAGCTCTTCAAAGTTGAAGCACATCGACATCAAGTTCCTAGTTGTGAAAGAGAAGATGCAAAATAAAATAATTTCGATTGAGCACATAGGAACTGGCTCCATGATAGCGGACCCGTTTACTAAGGGCCTAGTGCCCATAGCATGTAGCTAGTATGTGTACAGTGTATATCATCATTGGATGACGTAGTATAGATTCAATGGGAGCTGTATTTAGTGCTTGTCGATACTTATGACAATGTTTTATTGCAATACACTGACTTCGCCTTTAATGAAGTTTTTTTTTTATTGATCAAGATTAAAATTTTCAGTTGTTTATTTTGCATTTATCAACCTTCGCCTAAAGTTTAAAGGTCTAAAGAGGACCATTCGAAAATAGATTATATATTTGATTTTCGTTATACCATCTTATCTATGTCATTTGATTGTATTTGTGCATGTGATTACTGTCGGCCTAGTCGAGCTATATTTTGGCAAACGCCGCTTTAGTCTTTGTATGAGTGCAGTTAATGGACGAGATTGTTTAGATACACAAATTTATAATAGCACTTTTGTCTAAAGCATGCTTCCGGTTATAATACATTATCAAGGTTTATATATTGTACCCAAGTGGGAGATTGTTAGATTAATATATTTTACAATCATTAATGTGGTCACAAATATAATAATAATATATTATTTAAGTTATTATATAATGTGTACAACTCTATGTGTAATTGTAAAGTTATTGAGGGGCTGACTTGCAATTACAATTAAGTTTATTATATATAAAAGGATGGATGGTCCCAAGAGAAATCACGTTACTCAGTTTCTATTTTCCCCATCAGAATAGAACTTACGGTACAGAGGCGTGATCATTCTCCGGAAGTTCCATCAAGTCATCCACCGGTCAAATTCTCTTCCCTTCAATTCAATGGCGTTTCCAGGTTCACGTTTCCGCCTTCAGATTGTATCTTTGGATAATTATCAGTAAAGCTCATGATCTAGAGTTTACAGTTTTTTCCCTTTTTGGTATTATGATTATAACATTATCTCCATACATTAGTTGGAAATACCCTTATGTAACATAACAAAATGACGATATTGCATGGGGGATTATTATTTGATTTTACTTTACTATCTCTCTATATTATGTAGTGCCTAATTTTAATTGATTTTATCATTTTTTACATCTCAAGTTTGACATTTTTATTATCTCCTCTCTCCTCTTGTATACATATGGAGCAACACCTTTCATTTTCTCAAATTATATAATACTTGTTATTAATTTATTTTTGTTGAATTTTTCAAATTGTATAATATTATATTGTTATCACTGGGTCATTATTGTGTCGTGTGTCAGTTTAGATCTGAATGAATTTGAACTATTCAGATTGGGTTCGGGTTCAAATTTGCTATATTATTAACAGATCGAATTCGGGTTTGACCTTAACAAGTTAGAGCGTTATTAGATTGGCCCAATAACGACCCACAGAACCCGATCACCCTTAATATGACTCAGCACTAACTATATATCAGTGTAGCTTGACAAAAATAAATAAATCGTGCTGCTTAGCTAACCAAATAAAAGCGAACAACAAAAGTGTTGTACTTATCCTTACAAAATGAACTTTACAGAGTGGAAATCTTTCTTATCATCCACTTAAAGCTTGTAATTTGTTTGATGAACGCAACTGCAAAGCCTGTGTGATTGCTTTATGCGTGGGAGATACTTTAAGAAATTGTTTGCAGTTGTTTCTTGAAGTTTTAGATCATCTATTCCATTATTTTAAAATTAAAATACTAATATATATATATATATATATATATATATATATATATATAGGGGTTGGTTCCCATGAGAATACCTCTTAAGATAAGAAATAGGAATAAATCTACATCCTTAATTTAATGAATTGGATGGTTAAGATTGATTTTGAATTGTGCTTTAAATTTTAAGCCTAAATTCAATAATAATTAATGAAAGGATAATATTGTATTTTGCACCATAGATATAACCGCCCACTTCAACTATTTTAGGTAGAAATACATTTAATATATGGAAATAATAAGAATTAAACTTACTTTTCAATGTAACCTCCACCATGTGTAAACTATATGTAAGAAAATATATTGATCTATTATTTATATTATCAATAAATATAATCAAATGCATCATTTTTTTCATAGAATGCATCATATATAAAATATATTAATTTGTAATTTACAATACTAATTAAAAAATATAATCAAATGCATCAATTTCTTCATAGAATGCATCATATATAAAAAATATTAATTTTTAATTTATATTACTAATAAATAACATCAAATGCATTAATTTATTCATACAATGCATCATGCATAAAATACATTAAATTTTAATTTATATTACTTATAAATTGTAATACCCCGCTCTTTTAATTATAGCATTAAAAGAGTTTTACTATATTAGAGTTCTCATATCCATTAAGAATTTTAAAACTCCGATGTTGAGTTTCATTTTAGGTTATTAATTTAAATCGAATAACGATTTATATTCGAATTTCAAAACGGATCGATTTAAGTAGAACGATTGTACTAATTTAATAAACTAAATTAGCACGTTTATCTAAATTAAATGAAACAGAATTTAAGTTGTAATAAAGAATTAAAAGACAATATAATGTTGTATCCCAATCAAAATATGAATAAATAAGCAATATCCAAACACTACACTATACAACAAATATCTAAAGAAAAAGATATTATCTACCCTATGAAAATCAAAACCTAGAAAACCTAATAGGAACCTAAAGTCTTCCATCTACATAGAAGCAAATCCCACAAAATCATCATCGTTGCCTTACTCTACACACTCACGCCCAACCCATACTCCTACACCACAGCTGTTGACAATTGTGTCCTAAATCAAAAGCCTTCATCATCGTTGCCTTCTCTACATAACCCTCCCAATTCACTCTTCAATATCCTACAAAATGAAACAAAGTAGTAGTAAAAATGCAGAGAAGAGTTTAAGATAAAAGAAGGAGAACGCACGCATCACATTCCAATTTTCCCCATCAAGCAAGTAAGTTTTCACAAAGAACTGAAATTGTGTTTTATGTATATACCTTCATTTATCTTCTCCAGTTTAAAAATCAGTATGGTAGAAGCTTAGGAGCTTAAGTTCTAGTAGTTGAGAACATTTTAACTGAATCATGCTTAAACATCAAGACATGTCTAGCCAAGTTATTGTTACTCATAAACCAACCGAAAGTCTTCTTATTAATATGGTTAACAAAGCATCACAACCCAAATCAAGTCTTGCGTAACTAAAGAATTCTAAAACATATAGATGTGCACAAAATCAGATTTGCACCTTAAATAACTAAACTGAAATAAAGTAAAACATATAGAAAAATGGGTGGGTAGTTACCTGCTTCCACGGGTGAGGAAGATGCATCGGCAATGGCAGTGAAGACATCGACGTCGCACACGGTGACTGCACATGGTTGCGGACAGCTTCGAACCACCTCGAACAGCTCCGGACAGACTCGGACAGCCTTCGAACCGCCTCGAACAGCTTCGGAGCTATATAGCGACGCCGGCGAGGTGGCGCAGCGGCGGAGCCGGAAGCAGCAGCTTGTTCGCCGGAATTCGGCCGTAGAAAAACTAAAAAAAAAAAGAGAGAGAAAAGAGAATTATAGTTTCAGATTTGGGAAGGGATCAAGAGAAGGAAGAACTGAGAGTTGAGAATTTAATTGAAGAAATTATAGCCGTACTTTGAGAGCTATGCCGGAAGAAAGTTGCGGAGGTGCCGACTGTTGGAACGAGAGAGAGAGGAGTGATACATCGATAATATGCTGTGAGAGAAGATGAAATTATTTCGGGGATATTTTTGGTCGGAATCGAAGAATTTTGTAAGAATTAAGAAGAGAAGAGAAGAGAAGAAAGGAAGGAGGGAAGCTTGGCTATGGTAATGGCGTGATACAGATGAAGAAAGGAAATTGAAGGGGAGGGAATTGGGGGAGTGTCGTAGTGAGAGAGAGAAAGGTGGGACATGGGTAAAAAAAAATTGAAAGAAAAAGAAATATAGGAATAAGAAAATAATAAATATAAGTTAAAGGGAAATTGGGCCGGGTCTAGCAACGGGCCGGGCTGAGCCAATTTAAAAGATGTGTTGAGGCAAATTAAAACATGGGTTTAAAGATTTAGTTTGAGTTGGGCCTAATTAATTAATTTAAATGGATCTTTAACTAACACCTATGATTAATTTAATTAATCTTAATTAATTAAAACATCAAGACTTGATTAATAATTATTAATTGAGAATAATTATTTAGTTATGAATTATTAATTAATTATAATTAATTAATTAATAAAAAGGGATCAAGAATCGAACATCAACGAAATAACTAATAAAAGGGGAATTTAATATTTAATTCTCATATCATTATATGATTTAATTATCTCATTTTTAAATGAGAAATGATAGCTTTAATTTATTAAATGCTATAAAACGAGCTAAAATTTTCGGAGAAAATCAAAGTGTCGTTTCTAGAACATACAATGGATATGAAACTTTAAGAGCTATTTATTAGCTTTTAATTAGATATAGATTTATTTAAATTCTAAGGTTCCTAAGTATATTATGAAGGTCAAGTACAACGTGTAACCGAAATTGCACGTGAGAATTAGCACCGCTTTTCTAAACTTAAGGGAGATTTAAAGCTACGGATTTATTCCAAGAGGTGGGTTTATTTTTCTCAAAATTATGTTTGAGTTATATAAGCTCTGATATTGCAAAATGAAATGTTATCCATGTCATGTTTTAATGTACGTTCAATTAAGTTTAATGCTCTGAGTTAATCGATCGAGGTTTTCGGCTAGACCTAACACGTTAGTCGAAAACTGTGTACACGATGGGTAGTAGTGCAATGGGTTGATCTCCATTGTGTGCTGCTGTAATGTTAATGGGATTCTCTGGGTTTCGACCCGAAATCCAAAAGCAGAAAGGGATTCTCTGGGTTTCAACCCGAAATCTAAATGCTCAATTGACTCTCTGGGTTTCAACCCGAAGTCTGAATGTAAATGGGCTCGACAGTGGCAAGAGGTCCGGGGCCAAAGTAAGAGTAACTTTAGAACGTACATAACTGTGCACAACGAATGAAAATGATAAATGCTTTGACATGCTTAGAAGTATTTTGCGTTTTGAAACCTTCTAAGGTATGTTGTTCATGAATGGATAAAAATGTTTAGATTTTATAAAACTGTTTATAAAATGCATAGCCCACTGAGTACACTAGTACTCAGCCCACAAATTGTTTCCAAATGTTTTCAGGTTAAGTGCCGGTGGTGACGGGTTGAGCTGAGGCGTTGTTGTTGTCGTCAGATTGCTTTTATGAATTGCTTCCGCTATGATATTCCTTTTGTCAAGTATAGTTCGTCTGTCGATCTATAACTTTCTAATGGCTCTGGTTATGTCCTTCTATTCGATAGAATTAGGATTGTGAACCTCAACTTCTGACATCGAATAGCTTTTTGCATCGATTTGAAATGCGAGTCTTCTCGTTTATCTATTAATGGTTATGTTTGAATTATTACTCACGATTCTTTCCAAGTCAAGCATGCCCCCCCTTCTTCCCCGCTTCTTAAATCCCACCCCTAGTCGCACCCCGGCTTACGGGCCTTCCCTCGGGAATTGGGGCGTGACATAAATATAATCAAATGCATCAATTTGTTCATAGAATGCATCACAAGATTAATATATAAGATTATGTTAAGAAATGCATCAATTTAGTATATGAAATGCATCAGTTTAGTTTTTAGTATATGTAATGCATCGCTTACTTAAATTTAAATTGAATTATAAATGTATCTTGAAAGTTTATAACTCCTTTCAATTTACTAACACACTAAACAAGATTTAATATTTTCATATAATTCACTTATCTTAAATTAGGACATATTATTAATATAATATTGTATTATTTTTCTCTAATTTCTTATTATGATATAATATCGTTTTGATGTGTTAACAAAATTTATAAAATTGTGTGAACAAATTTAATGTCTAATATATTAATTTTACTTCAATTTTAAATTAAAATTATTGATGCATAGCATGTACTAAGTTGATACATTTGTTAACAAATTAAAATAACATAATAATATAAAAAATAGGAAAATAAATTAACATAAAAAGTTATATAAATAAAAAATATTTGTAATGTTAGTATTATATATTAATGAACGGAATCAAGTTTTTATATTGTAAATTTATTTGCTCAGAAGATGTAATTTAAATTTAATTTAAAATAATGCATCAAAAAAACATTGCTAAATGCAATTTTAATATAATATAATGCATCAACGAACATTTCTAAATGTAATTTTAATTTAATATAATGCATCAAGGAACATTTCTAAATGCAATTTTAATTTAATATTATGCATCAATGAATATTACTAAATGCATAGTCTATCAATTGATTTATGGCTATTACTATCGTTCTATATTTTAATAAATTAAATTCAATGTCTAATAAGTAATACTCCTATAGTCCTAATAAGGATAATCCTATTAATTAAGGAAACAATCGGTTACACATAAAACTCTTTTTACAATTTTATCCTTATTGCATTAATGATGGGAGGAATCATAAAAATTTAAATAACAAAAATAGATTATTTATTAACCATAGATCACACAAAATCAATGATCTAGATTTATTCTCATTTTTCATTTTAAAACCCATTCTCATTTGATCCATTCCCTATATATATATATAACCAAATGAAATTAAAACTCTTCTATTACGTAACTATAATCCGAGTCTTCAACTAATGACTATTTTAATTTAATCTTTTGCTATTTCATATTATTTTTTTATTATTTATACTATCCGAAATAGTTAGTATATAAACGCAACTTTACTACAAATAAGAAGCATATCGTTCATCTATGCTTTACCATTTAATTATACCATTATTATGTTAAGATAGATTCAGTACAAAAAAAATTTATTTTAGCAAAGAAAATTTTCCTTTACTAAAAAATTTAGTTACAAATTTATTCGTAGTAATATTCATGGTTGCTAAAAAATTTAACAACGAAATATATTCTGTTACTATATATAACAACAGATTTGTAACGGAATTTCCATTTCTATAATGGTTTCTTCAATTTTAGTAACGAAAAATTATGTTACTAAATTTTTAATAACGGATAATTCCGTCATTAATTTCATTACTAAAATTTAACAACAATTTTATAACAATTCTGTTGTTAATTCGTTAAAATTTAGAAACGGAAAATTTCGTCACTGTTCCGTAGCTATATAATGCATTTTTTGTTGTGATTATTATTTCTCTATCTATTGTTCTTTGTTGGCTAGAGTAAGTCCCTCGTTTTCATTAAAGAAAAATACATATCCAATCAACATGCATGTTAAACACTAGTCCAAATCATAAACTTTCACTTACTATTCATATTATCCTTATTTAAATTTAGTTTATCTTTATTTAATTACTCTCACGATTATTTACAATATAGCTATTTGCCTTTTTTTTTTATTTACATGCCCTTTCTTCGAAGGGGAAAAACGGAAAGAAAAGACATCAAAATAAAAGAAGCGCATGCAATTTAACTTGATTCTATAGATCACGTAATGTTGAAAAGAGTGGTTTTGTAAGAAAATGAAGTGAATTAAGGCTGTCTTTTTTGGCATCGCATCCACATATTTAAACACGCATCTCGAAAGTGTATAATCTTTAATGATTGGAAATCAATTTTTAGATGGATACATGACGATCCCTGTTTTTTTTATGATTTCTTTATCTAATCATCTTCTCGAGGTTAAGTCAAAATATTTAGGCATAGTTCTAACCTCTCAAAATATTTAGGCATAGTTCAATTACCTTTTTTTTAAGATGGACAATACAATTTTTATATTCATTTTCTTTTACTTTACTAGTCTAGTCATCTAGATAAAAATGTGCTCTCTCTCAATATCTTCTTGGATAATTATAGTGGCCCATAAGTGCAAGATATACCTTGTGAGGGGGCGGCGGTCCCTTCGACATAGTCATTTCAGGAAGTGGCCGTTTAGTCCATGATCCATTGGATGGTCGGTGCAAGCCCAAAAATTGGAACACATTGATTCCACCCGTTCTCGTCCTTTGCTTCAAGGCTTGTCCCTGGGTGTGGTCAGTACTTCATACTGTCAGGCAACGAACCTTAGACTTGTTCACTAATTATGACGGTTCACCAGTGGATTTGTGTGGATCCAGTGGACATTAATAATTGAGAATTTATTAAATTTAAATAAAAACGGATAGTTACATTGTTAAATCACAATGCAAAACAGTATTTCAGTAACTTATTATTGTTGGGAGAAATTTATGTGATTAGGAGAGAGAAACCATATCTTCCATATTGTTAATTTCGGTCGATATAAAAGAGATTGAGAGAGAGAAATCATATCTTCCATATTGATACAAAACAATGAAGATGAAGGGGAGAGAAATCATAAGGATTTGAGACTAAATTCTTATCAACAAGAATTTAGTCTCAAATCCTTAATTTCGGTCGATACAAAACAAGTTGTCCAAAGAAGCTAAGGGGAGAGAAGCAATGAAGATGGTCCTTATGCTTGGATTTTGGAAGAATGTTGTCTTCATTCTTAAAGTGATGGCTCCTATTGTACGAGTGCTTGGACTCGTGTATGGTGATAAGAATCCAAGTCAAAACTGTAAAGACCGAGTCATATTGATAAGAATTTAGGCGAGGGCACTTAGGGGCTGAAGAGACCTCGTCCTCACTGTCGTCAGGTACAACAACAGTGGGGGTTGGATTCTTGGACTTCCTTTAAATAGTGGTATGAGTGGAACCCCTTGTAGCAGATCTGCGAGTCAGAGGAACAGACGTTGGGGATGGTGATTTTGACGGAGAGAATGCAGGAACAGGTTCTAAAAGAGCAACCGTCGTAATAGGAGGAGGCTGTTCAACTTCGGCAACTATAGGAGTTACCATCGCTGGGAGAACTGGGGTTTGGACAGATTCTTCTGCCGGCGGAGGAGTAGTAATGATAGGAGCATTCGGAGTCTCCGCACGGAAGATTGGTGGCGGCACCGTTGAGATGGGAGTGGTCTCTACGGTAGGTGCTGCAGGAGCAGGTGGTTGGAGAGCTTGTAGTAGTGTAGGGTTTTCCAGAAGGGCCTGAAGTAGAGCGGTGACATCGGGAGTCGAAGGAGTCGCCATTGACGGAAAAGCAGTGAAAATGGAAGTGAGAGCGAAGGTTGGAAGAAAGAGTTGGTAGGGGGAAGACGATATGTGTTATGGAAGATGGAAGATTCAAGAAAAATAGAGGGCGTATCAGTCTTGGAATATGTGAGGATATGGAAGAGAGAGAATGAGGTTTCTAGGGTTGTGATGTGACATAAAAAAGTAATCATGCCAACAGACTGCGACGGTTGAATGCAAAAGGCCCTCTGCCGTTTCATTTCCACCCTGTCAAAACAAACCCAAAACATACGCTACATGACAGTTATGACCCACTAGCATAAGAGACATACGGATGTTGAGGAGAACACACTTGATTATGCGAAAACAACAACCACCAAAATTGCTGATATGCACAAGCAAAGCAAATTTTGGAAAACAATGTGTAGAGAAACAAACAGTCCGACTTGCTCTGTTGTGTCAACGTATGTTGCAACATCCACCTGGCTTAGATAGAGAAAAATATGTGCAGAACTACGAGAATTCAAGGGTTAGTGAGTGTAGAGTGCATCGTCGCAGCGAACGCCGTGCCCCTAGCCTTTCACCCTCGAAAGCAGTTGCAGTTGCAATCCTTTTGTAAGGTAGCATCGTCGTAGCGAGCGCCGTGCCCCCCAAACTACTTGGATTGTTTACCACACAGTTACATACAAAAACATATAAATAAATGCCAGATTTCAGAATATAGAATATGTTGACTAAAATATACCAGCAAGTCAGACACAACAAGCTACACCCGTGATATAGATAGTTATGTAATAAGTATGGGTGTAGCACAACACACAATTTTAATGAAAAAAACAAAGACCAAGAGATTTTCGTAGAAAAACGAACCTCTCATGATCTAAGGGTTTTGTAAAAATGTCAGCAATTTGGTTCTCCGTTTTCACATACTCAAGTTTGATTACCTCTTGTTCCACTAACTCTCGAATGAAATGATGTCTTATGTCAATGTGCTTTGTTCTCGAGTGTTGAACAGGATTCTTGGAAATGTTTATGGCGCTCATGTTATCACAGTACACAACTAAGTCGTTGTTGTCTAAGCCATAATCACCAAGCATTTGCTTAAGCCACAGCAGTTGTGTGCAACAACTGCCTGCGGCAACATATTCAGACTCAGCAGTAGACAAGAAAACACAATTTTGCTTGCGGCTGTGCCAAGACACAATGTTGTTTCCTAGATAAAAACACCCTCCACTTGTACTTTTGCGATCATCAACATCTCCAGCCCAGTCCGAATCACTAAAACCTACCAAGCTCATATTCATGTGTTTAGAGAATAATATGCCTAGGTCTATGGTTCCAGCAACATACCTCATAATTCGCTTAACAGCTTTGAGATGAGAGGCTTTGGGTTTAGCTTGATATCTTGCACAAAGGCATACACTAAACATCAAATCTGGGCGAGTGGCTGTTAGGTACAACAGGCTCCCTATCATTGATCTGTAGAGTGTTGGGTCAACATCTTCTCCAGCATCATCTTTAGTTAGTTTTTCTGTAGAACTCATAGGAGTCTTCATGTGCTTTGTACCTTCAAGTTTAAATCTCTTCATCATCTCCTTGGCATATTTGCTTTGAGAGATGAAGATGCCATCTTGTCCTTGTTTAACCTGCAATCCAAGGAAGTATGTGAGCTCGCCCACCATACTCATCTCAAACTGGGTAGACATAGCTCCTGAAATATCAGTTAACATGTTAGGCGACGTAGAACCAACAATCATATCATCAACATAAATTTGAGTAATAAGGATGTGTTGTTCTTCCCTTTTTATAAACAACGTCCGGTCAGCAGCACCTCTCACAAAACCATACGTGAGAAGGAAATTTGTGAGATGCTGATACCAAGCCCGTGGTGCTTGTTTGAGACCATATAGAGCTTTCTTCAACCGAAAGACATAGTCCGGTTTGTGGGGATCCTCAAAACCTTTTGGTTGTTCTACGTAAACCTCTTCCTTTAACTCACCGTTGAGAAATGCGGCCTTCACATCCATCTGGTACAGATTGATGTTGAGGTAACATGCGACTGCAAGCAGCAAACGAATGGATTCAAGTCGTGCTACAGGTGCAAAAGTATCATCAAAGTCGACTCCTTTGACTTGAGTGTACCCTTGCGCTACCAAACGTGCTTTGTTACGCACCACAGTTCCCTTCTCATCAGATTTGTTCTTGAAGATCCACTTTGTACCAATAACATTCTTGTTGGCTGGTCTGGGAACAAGGTACCAAACATCACTACGCACAAACTGATTTAGTTCTTCATGCATAGCATTTATCCAGAATTCATCAATTAGTGCTTCCTTGACATTTTTGGGTTCAAACTTGGATACAAAACATGTTATGCCTTCAACTGTAGAGCACATGGAGTACAAGCACGCCAATTCTCTATAGTTGACTGGCTGTTTTCGCCTAGTCTGAACACCATCTTCAATGTTTCCAATAACTTGAGTTAGCGGATGGTACTCTTTCACTCGTTCTGAGGGTTCCACGCGAGGAGTGACCTCTTGGGGCTCATCTATGTGTTCCTCTGGATCCTGTTGTGTGGTGGTGTTGACCTCCACACTTGAGTCAGTTTCTGTGCTAGAGGTGCCGCTAGATGTACCAATGTCTGTGTTTGGTAGTACAGTGTGCGACTCAGCCAGAGGTGTCACAACTCCCCCTTGATGTATGTCGTATTCTGTTTCCATCTCTTTGTTTCCTGCATCATCAAAGACAACATTCACAGATTCTTGTATTGTCTTAATGCGGAGATTAAAAACCCTATAAGCTACACTGTTTGTTGAGTATCCAACAAATACACCTTTGTCGCTTTTATCATCAAATTTTGTTAGATACTCTCAATCATTTAAGATAAAACAAACACACCCAAAAACACGAAGATGTTTTAGGTTAGGTTTTCTCCCTTTGAGTAGCTCATATGGTGTTTTGAATGAGCCTGGGCGAATGTTGACCCGATTGTTGATGTAACAAGCGGTGTTTACTGCCTCAGCCCAAAACCGTTTTGTCATTTGGCTTGAGCTCAACATTACCCTAGCCATTTCAATCAAGGTTCTATTCTTGCGTTCAACCACACCATTTTGTTGTGGTGTCTTTGGTGCTGCGAACTCTTGGTACACTCCTTTTTCATCACAAAAGGTTGTGAATTTTGAGTTCTCGAACTCACGACCATGGTCAGACCTTATGCGAGATATTCTAGCATCAAATATGTTAGTAACACGAGTGAACATGTTTTTAAATATCTCAAATGTCTCAGATTTTTCACGTAAAAAGTAGGTCCACGTATACCTGGAGAAATCGTCTACCACAACAAGCACATACCGTTTACCACCAATGCTTTCAACTTCCATGGGTCCTACAAGATCCATATGTAGAAGTTTGAAACATCAGCTGGTCCCAAAGTGTTGTTCACGGTGTTGTACGGTAGGATGTGAGGCATGTAGTTGTTTTCCTCGTTGGCAGTCCCCACATACGATCTGATCAGCATTCCCAAGTTTGGGTAAACCTCGCACAGCATCCATCTTGATTAACCTACCAAGATTTCGAAAATTAGTATGACCTAATCTCTTGTGCTAAAGTATGACATCATCAATTTGAGCCTTGTTGCATGTCACATGATCAGTCATGTAACAATTGTCTGATGACCTTTGACCTGTCATGATACAAAAGTTACTGTTATTGTATACTTCACATGCATCTCTAGTAAATTTTACAAGCATGTTTCCATCACACAACTGACTTATGTTTATCAAGTTTGCCATAAGTTCCTGCACATGATACACATTTGTTAGCGCAGACAAGCCAGGAACATTAAGTGTACCTTTCCCAACAATTTTACCTTTAGAGCCTCCACCGAAAGAAACATTTCCTCCATCATAGGTCTCATAGTTAGCAAGAAATGTTTTGTTACCTGTCATATGGCGTGAACACCCGCTGTCAAAATACCAAGACCCTGAAATGTTAGTTTTTAAGGCTGTGTACACAACATTGCAAGTTAGGTCAGATTTCTTTACCCACACTGTTTTGGGTTTCTGTGGTGGTACACACTCAGATCTCTCATCTCTTTGTTTTTGTTGGGAACCCCACAAATATTCTAAATTTTGATGATGTTCTCTCGAAAACACACTTGATATTATTCATGTTTTGTATCATTTCTATTCTGTCTCTAAGTACCAGAAAGCTGGAGCAAGACAGCTTTAACAGAAAGCTGAACCAGCAAGTCTTTAACAGAAAGCTGAACC